>PVIY010017117.1:0-50133 GCA_004026745.1 Myrmecophaga tridactyla
ACTCAAATGGGTGGAGACATGTCATCCCCTAATCCAGTTTAACAACCATTCTTAACTAAATCACATCAACCAGGCAGATGATCTCATTACAGTTTCAAACATACAGTATTGAATAGAGATTATTCTACCTTTATGAAATGGGATTTACATTAAAACATGGCTTTTCTTAGGGGGCATACTTCCTTTCAAACCAGCACAGTGATTAATAAGCATTTTGTGGGGAGATACTTTGAGACTTTGTACATATCCTATTTCCCATATTTTTGTCCACTGATTTTAGCATTCATCGATGATTCTTGCCTGTAACAACTAATTACTATGGTGTTTCTCTAATGGTGTTTTTATGATTCCATCATTCCTTCCACATTTAGTAGTTGATATTCTACCTTAAGGAGAAACATTCCTAGCTCTTACTGCTGAAACAACAATGAAGTGTTGGGCACAATGAGCACACCTTGATTTATAAATACTATTTCCCATTAATAAGAACTACAGCTTCTTGGACTGACTCCAGTACTAGGATAGGGAATGTATAAAATGATTCTGGAAGAACTTGTACTGGAAAGTAAGGAAGTACTCAAAAGATATGGACATGTCAAAAGGACATGTAACTACCACCACAATCAAGATACAGAACTATTTCATCACCACAAAGGTTTACTGGTGTTGACATTTTATAAGTTAAAGTGTAGAAACTTTATCTTCCTTTAAGTTCCTATACTCTCACCCATTTATAGCATAATTATCTTAAATATTTCCTCTCTATATATTGACATCCACATGAGACAATGTTATATTTGTTTGCTTTGACCTTCAAATATAATTTACAAAACCCAAGAGGAGAAGGAATGTCTATTGTATTTAGCCATATTTTCGCTCTTTCTGTACATTCTTTTTCCCTGATACTCCAAGATTCCTTCTTCATCATCTCCTTTCTCTTTAAAGAACTTCTTTTACCATTCATTCAGGGTAGTTCTTCTGGTGACGAGTTCCCTTAGTTTCCCTTCAATTGAGAATGTCTTGCTTTTCCCTTCATTTATTGTTTTGTAAATAAGAGACTTACTGAGATATAATTCAAATAACATGTAATTCCACCCATTTAAAGTGTACAATTCAGTAGTTTTTATTATAGTCACAGACATGTGCAACCATCCCCACAATTTTAGAACATTTCCAGCACCTCAGAAAGAAACCTGTAGATCCATGAGAGCCACAGGAACTACCAGAGCAGCTGGAGACCCTTGGAGATGGGGAGGGACTCACCCCCGGGGGAGCTTCGTGGAGCAGGAGGCCTGGGAAGAAAGCTGGCAGATGTTGCCATGTTTGCCATGTGCCTTTCTGGTTGAGAAAGAAAACCTAAACTTCACCGGCCCTTCTTGAGTGAAGAAAGAGTAAACCCAGGTCATCACACCCTCTGTGGGCTGAATTTTTCTAGGTCAAATTCTTAAGGGCTCAGACCCACGCACACCAGGGCTCTGCCCCCCAGACCCGCACACCAGCACAGCCACATCCTCCACACCACCAGGCACCCATGCATTCATGCACTGACTTATTGAGTTCAATGCATCAACACACTGTTGTGCCCCACCCCGTGCCCTGCATCCTGTTCCACATCCAACCTGCAAATACAAGGTTTTATATTACTAAAGGAAATCAACTTCCAAAATAAACCAATGAAGATATTTACATGCCATGAAGACAACAGAAGATCGCTAAACATATGATGTAGACAGATATAGCCCACCCTAACAACCAAATTAAAATACCAGAGGAGACACAAACATTGGAACAACTAATCAAAGATGTTCATATAACTCTATTAAATAAAATAAATAGGATGGCTAATGACATAAAGGATATCAAGAAGACAGTAGAAGAGCATAAAGAGGAATTTGAAAGAATAAATAGAAAAATAGCAGCTATCATAGAGATTAAGGACTCTGTAGAGCAAATAAAAAACATACTAGACACACAACAGCAGATTTGAAGAGGCAGAAAGAAAGAATAAGCGAACTAGAGAACAGAACAACTGATTGCCCTCCCCCCTATGTGGGACATGACATCCAGGGGTGAATGTCTCCCTGGCAGTGTGGGAAATGACTCCCAGGGATGAATCTGGCCCTGGCACTGAGGGATCAACAATGCCATCCTGACCAAAAGGGGGAAAAGAACTGTAACAAATAAGGTTATCAGTGGCTGAGAGGTTCAAATAGAATTGAGTGGCTACTCTGGAGGTCACTGTTATGCAAGCTTCAATTAGATATCGCTACCTATTCTAACTTGCCAACCCCCAACCAAAACTATTCCTGCCAATCATAAAGAACAACTAAGGCAATATTTAAGATTCTGCAAAAGTTTCATGCACTAGGTAACTTTCCAGAAACCTACAATCTCCAGATGGATCCCTGGACCATGTAAGTCCTGAAACCTAGATGGCCCAGTCTCTCCAGAGAATCAATTAGTTCCATCCCCCTTCCCATATTATTGAGAGCCCCTTCCAACATGAAAAATTAGAATGGGCATAGTCCAAATACCCCTAAAGAAAGACCAAGGTGATGGTGGAGTTATGCAGAGAAAGGTATGGTTTAACAAATCAGTATGACTGCTGAATTATTAAATTGATATTTCTTTTAGTCTCCAGTATCTTAGGGCAGCTAGAAGTAAAAACCTAAAATTGTGGAGTTGTAACCCATATGAAACTCTGAAATTTTTCTACAACTAATTGTTGTGCTGTGCTTTAAAATTTATTGGGTTTTTTTGTATATATGTTAT
This sequence comes from Myrmecophaga tridactyla, assembly GCA_004026745.1. Classification (NCBI taxonomy): domain Eukaryota; kingdom Metazoa; phylum Chordata; class Mammalia; order Pilosa; family Myrmecophagidae; genus Myrmecophaga; species Myrmecophaga tridactyla. The sequence continues at coordinate 2,773 of PVIY010017117.1, forward strand.
TTTTCACAAAAAAGAAAATAAAAGTGGTTTGTGAGGATAAAAAAATATTTATTCCTTCTAGCCTCCAATGTTCTGGAGCAGCTAGAAAGAAAAATTTGAGATTATGGTATGGTAGCCCATGAGAAACTCTGGGATCTGTCCTGTAACTACTTGTTCAAGTGCTTTGAAAACTATTACTTTTTTCTTTCTGTGCTTTGTATATATGTTATATTATAGAATTTTAAAAGTTCAAAAGAAAAAGATAGCATAGGAAAAACCTAATGCCAAATGCTAACAGTCATTCAAACGGTGGAATTATGGATAATTGTTTTTCCTTCTTCATGCTTTTCTGCTTTCCAAATTGTTTACAGTAGTTTTGTATTATTTTTATGATCAGAAGAAAAAAGAGTCAATTTTAAATACTTACATGCATAGAAAAGTAAAATAAAATATCACTACTTCCGATCCAAAAAAAATACAATGCAATCTTGAAAAAGAGTAAGTAGGTCTATATATGCTGAAATACATTATTGCAGCAAGGAAAAGCAAGATGCAGAAGCATGGGTACTGTGTGTTCTCATTTGTGTAGAAAATGGTTTGAAAAGGAAATGAATACATGGGCCTGTATATGCACCGAAGTTTCTGTGCATAAGGAATAATAACAATGGTTGCCTTTATTGAAGAATCTGGGTGGTTTTGGTCTGTAAGGGAGATTTGCTTTTCAGATTTTTTATCTTTATGCAGGATTGGACTTTTTTCTAACATATATTTGCCTTAATTTTCAATAAATAAATAGATGATTAGAAAAAATTCATGAATGAAAGATTTGCCAATTGGTAGGTACTTATGAAACAGATTTGTCAATGAGGATATTTCAATATGTGTGAATAAGGAGGTAGCTCAAAAATGGTAGGGAGCATGCTAAGTATGATGCCACAATAACTCTTGCCCTTGCATAAATAAACTCCTCCCCTTGAATATGGGTGGAAGTATGAATATGAGAAATCACTGTGTGATTATATAGCAAAAGGGATCTTGCTGACATAGTAAAGTTTAAGCAATTGACTATAAAATAGGGAGGGCCTAATTTAATCCCATGAGACCTTTAAAAAAGAAGAGTTTCCTCCTGCTAGTGGCTAAAGAGGAAATCAGAGAGATGCAGAATAAGGCTTTGATTTGTGCTAGTTCACTTTGAAACTTGAGAGGGCGACATGGTGAGGAATGCAGCTGGCCTCCAGAAGCATAGAAGCCACTCATTGACAGTCAGCAAGGAAATTGGCGCTTTGGATCTACAATTGCAAGCAAATAAATTCTGCCAACAACTCAAATAAGGCTGAAGTCTTCCCTAGAGACTCCAGGGAAGATTCCAGTGTGGCCAACACTTAAACTTCAGCTTTCTGAGACCCTTAAGCAGGGAACCCAGCCATGTCTGACTGGACGTTTGACCTACAGAATTGAGACAATAAATGGGTGTTTTCTTTTTTTTTTTTTGTATGCTGTAAGGTGGGGGTCACATTTCATTCTTTTTCCATGTGAGTATCCTGTTATTGCAGCACCATTTGTTGAATTTTGGGGGTTTTTGTTGGTTGGTTTGCTTGTTTGTTTTAGGAAGTGCATGCGTCAGGAATCGAACCCGGGTCTCCTACATAGCAGGCAAGAATTCTACCACTGAACTACCCCTGCACCCTCCTAAATAGGTGCTGTTTTAAGCAGATACTTTGTTTTCTTAACACAGCAATTTGTTACACAGCAATAGAAAACAAATACAGAAGTATTTGTCAGTGGGGTTTTAGTGAAAGAGGGGATTTGCCACAGTAAAGACAAGGGAATTTTCAAGGGAATTGTTTACTAAGGGCTTGGGGATTTGTCATCTATAGGCTTGGTGACAGTAGGAATTTGTAAATGTAGTGATTTATCCATAGTGCGTACTTACTAGTGGTGTATGCTATCCCCAGGGGAGAGTTTTGCCCTTGGAAGTGGTTGAAAATGGTATTTGTGAGTGGGGGTCAGTGTCTATGCATCATAAGAAGAAAAATATTACAAATGAGCATTTGTAAATATTTGTGACAACTTTGGGAGACAGTATCAGGATCATGAGTTAAATTAAGGTTTCCAGGGTGCATTAAATTATTGCCACTAATATACATTATTTCCAATATTATAAATTACCGATTAAACATTATTTGCAATATTGTTAATACTCATTACTGGCAGGACTGGTCACTACTAAAGTTATAAGTTAAATTACATTTACTATTACCATTATTAATAATGACTAATACTTAAGACAGCTATGTGCCTATGCTGTTCTAAATACTTTATATATATGACTTGTCTCTATAAGTTGAGCATTGTTTTTATCCCCATTTTGCAGATGTGAAAACTGACGCAGAGAGAGCTAATGTGATTTTCCCCAAGACACACAGCTAAGACAAGGAATGGGCAAGATATTTTTCCTGAAAATGTTAAGCAGGTACTAGTTAAAATTTTTTCTTTAAATAATATTACATGGATTCTAATTAAAAAGAAATAATACTGATCTGGTTCAATTTTTTTATTTTTATAATTTTAAAAAACTTTATTGAGATGTAACAAACATACAATACAATTCACCCATTTAAAGTATACAATTAAAGTCATTTTTATAAATTCAGAATTGTGCAACCATCACCACAATCAAATTTTAGAACATTTTCATCACCCTTGAAAGAAACCCTGTACCCATTAAGTCAGTTCCCATTTCTCCCACCTCCATTCCCTAGCCCTAGCCCTAGACAAACACTAATTTACTTTCTGTCTCTATAGTTTTGCATATCCTGGACATTTCATATAAATGGAATCACAATATGTTATCTTCTGTTACTGGCTTCTCTCATTTAACATGTTTTCAAGGTTCATCCATGTTGTGGCATGTACTAGTACTTCATTCTTTTTTATTGCCAAATACTATCCTATTGTATAGATAAACTGCATTTTGTTTATCCATGCAACAGTTGGGTTGTTTCCACTATTGGGCTGTTAGGAATAATGCTGGTATGAATATTTGTGTAGAAGTTTTTTACATGGACATGTATTTCCATTTCTCCTGTGCTGATATCCAGGAGTGGAATTTTTGAGGATATGCCAAATTGTTTTCAACCGAAGCTAACCATTGTGTATTCCCACTAGCAATGCATGAAAGTTCCAAGTTCTCCATATCCTTGCTGTTTCAGTTTGCTAGTGCTGCTGAAATGCAATATACCAGAAATGGATTGGCTTTTACAAAGGGAATTTATTAGGTTACAAATTTAAGTTCTAAGGCCATGAAAATGTCTAAATTAAGGCATCAACAAGAGGACACCTTCACTCAACAAAGGTCAATCATATCCAGGGTTTCTCTGTCACACATGGAAAGGCACATAGTGATGTCTGCTGGCCCTCTGCTCACGGGTTTCACTGCTTTCAGATCCTGGTTCCAGTGACCCCTCTCTGAGCTTCTGTCTGTCTCCAAGCATCTGAGCTCTCTACTCTCTGTTTTGGCTCTTTTAAGGACTCCAGTAAACCAATTAAGACCCACCTTGAATGGGCAGGATCACATCTCCATCACATCAGAAGGTGCCATCCACAGCTGGGTGGGTTGCATCTCCTTGGAAACAACCTAATCAAAAGGTCCCACAGGAACCACAACTCTACCCCCACTGGATTAGGATTAAAAGAACACGGCTTTCCTGGGGTACATAATAGTTTCAAACCAGCACATTCCACCCTCTGGACCCCAAAAAGACATGTTCTTTCCAAATGCAAAATACATTCATTCCATCACAATATCACAAGAGCCTTAAACCATTTCAGGAACAATGCTAATACAATAACTCAGAAATAGCGCAAACTCTCATCAACGTCAATTACAGGCATGGTCTGTCTTAAGGCAAAATTCTCCTCTGGCTGTAGATCTGTGAAACTCAGAACAAGCTACAGCAGCCAATATACAAAGAATGGACAGTCACAGGATAAACATTCCCATTGCCGTAAGGAGAAACTGAAAGTAAGACAGGGGTCACTGGACCCAGTTCCAAAAACCAGCAGGACAAACTCCATTAGATTTTAAGGTTTGAGTATCATTTATAGAATGACAGTTTATCCTCAGGGCTAAAGAAGGCAGCAGTCCCACCATTTCAAAGGGTTTACACAGAAGCCCCTCTCTCTCCAAACACTGGAGTAAGGCTTTTTTTTAAAACATTTTTTATTGTGAAATATAACATATATACAAAAAAGCAATAATTTTCAAAGTACATTTTAACAAGTTGTTATAGAATAGCTCTCAAACTTTGGTATAGGTTACAGTTCCACAATTTCAGGTTTTTCCTTCTAGCTGCTCCAAGACACTGGAGAATAAAAAGAAATATCAATGTAAAGATTCAGTAGTCATACTCATTTGTTAAATCCTAAATTCTCTGTTATAACTCCTCCTTCTCCTTTGATCCATCTCTCAATCTTTAGGGATATTTGGGTTGTACCCATTCTAACTTTTTTCATGTTGAAAAGGAGTGTTGACAATATGGGATAGGGGGATAGACCTGATTGATATTCTTGGACATACTGGCACCTCTGGGTTTCAGGACTTCTCTGGCCTAGGAACCATCTGAACGTTTTAGGTTTCTGCAAAGTAAACTTAGTGTGTGCAAATTTTGTTGGATCTCAGAGCCTTGGGTGCTCTTTAGGGTTAACAGAAATGATGCTGGTCGGTGTTTGGCAAACCGTGGCAATTAGCGATATCTAGCTGAAGCTTACATAAGAGTAACCTCCAGAATCACCTTTTGACTCTATTTGAAATCCCCTAGCCACTGATAACTGTTCTAGTTTGCTAGCTGCCAGAATGCAATATACCAGAAACAGAACAGCTTTTAAAAAGGGGAATTTAATAAGTTGCTAGTTTACAGTTCTAAGGCCGAGAAAATGTCCCAATTAAAACAAATCTATAGAAATGTCCAATCAAAGGCATCCAGGGAAAGATACCTTGGTTTAAGAAGGCTGATAAAGTTCAGAGTTCCTCTGTCAAGTGGAAGGGCACATAGCGAACACAGTCAGACTTTCTCTCTCATCTGGAAAGGCACATGGTGCACACGGTCACGGTTCCTCTCTCATCTGGAAGAGCACATGGTGAACATGGCATCATCTGCTAGCTTCTTCTCCTGGCTTACTGTTTCATGAAGCTCCCTGGGAAGCATTTTTCTTCTTCATCTCCAAAGGTCACTGGCTGGTGGACTCTGCTTCTCATGGCTATGTCGTTCTGCTCTGCTCCCTCTGAATCTCTTATTCTCCAAAATATTTCCCTTTATAGGACTCCAGAGATTTATGAAGACCCACCCCAATGGGTGGAGACATGTCATCACCTAATCCAGCTTAACAACCACTCTTGACTAAATCACATCTCCAGGGAGATGATCTGATTACAGTTTCAAACATACAGTATTGAATAGGGATTATTCTGCCTTTACGAAATGGGATTTTGATTAAAACATGGCTTTTCTAGGGTCCATACATCCTTTCAAACCAGCACAGAAACCTTATTTTGTTACATTTCTTTCCCCCCTTTTGTCAGAAAGGCACTGTTAATTCCACAGTGCCAGGGCCAGACTCATCCCTAGGAGCCATGTTCCATGTTGCCAGGGAGACTCATATCCCTAGACATTTTACTTGCACAGTTGGCTTTCTCTCAAGTGAGAAAGACCACACTTGAGCAACAAAAGAGGTTCTCTGGAAGTAACTCCTAGGCATAATTATAGGTAGGCTTAGCTTCTGTGCTACAGAAATAAGTTTCAGAAGAGCAAGCCTCAAGATCAAGGGCTTGGGCTATTAACTTGGGAGTGAGTTCCTAGTGTTGTAGAGAGTATCAGAGGTTTCTGGCGGGGGGGCGGGGGGGAGTTTAATAGTTCCAATTTTTTTCCAGTACTTCAAGGGACTTAGTTTTAATTATCTACTCAACATATTCTGGGATGTATCCAGGTATTACATTAAACTATACTGAATTACAAGTCCTCGTTCCCATTCTGAGCTCCATGTATCTAGGTTATTTAAATGAACTATCCAGATAGGTTGGGTTAGATTATGTGCTATAGAAAATTTAGATTTTGGACAAAATAAAGCTCTCTTCCTTTGGTTTCAAACAGTAGGTGAAGTTCTAAAATACAGACATTGTCATCCTTTACCCTGTATTCTTATTTACCTTTGTTCCAACCAGATCTGCTTCATTCTTATCTCTAATTGAAGCCTGATTGCTTTCTTGGTTTTTTTTTTAACAGTTGCTGTATGTAGCAATGCTGACTTTCAGAGCTGCAAAACTCTAACTCTGAGTCTTAGGTGTCACACTAGCACCAAAATTTCCAGGGAAATACCAGGTTATACACATTTAGCACTGGATCTCAGACTCTAGAAACAACACTTAAAGCTAAGGAATAAATGTGACTGAAATAAGAGCTTACAATCTAGGCCCCAATTTTCTTATGAGCATTTTCTAAAAGAGGCCATATAATATTTGTTGCTTTGTTTCTGGCTTATTTCGTACAGCATAATGTCCTCAAGCTTCATGAACCTTATTGCATGCCTCACGACTTCATTCTTTTTTATAGCTGTGCCAGATTCCATCACATGTATACATCATAGTTCGCCTTTCTGCTTCTCCATCATTGTACACTTGAGCCACCTCCATCCATTGGGCATCATGGATAATGTCCAAAATAAACAATCCATATCTCACAGTATCCTCAGTTGGTTGTACACTCTCAATTTTAGACAATTTTCATTGCTCCAAAGAGAAAAGTAACAGATAAGCACACCCTCACCAAATAGAAAATATAAAACTCCCCTTAATTCTTGTCCCTCCCCTCATTCATTCCTAGTATTGATGTGGCACTGTTAATGTCTTCCTGTTAAATATAGGCCATAGTATGCAATGGGAGTTTTCTCCCATACCCCTCTATTATTGACTCTTTGTATAAGATTCATACCTTTTAAGTGGTTCATGCAAAAACTTGCATTTCTAGTGTTAACTGGCAAGATACATTGGTCTATACAACCTCTTCCAATTATATAAACCTTCAATATGACAATATTACTTATAAAACCACTTCTTAACTAGCATCGCTTCCATCCATTCCCCTGCACTTAAGTTCAGTCCCATTGGGTAACCGTTCACCTATCCCTAGCTTCTGTGTATCACTAGGTCTCCTATATGCTACATTATGAGACCCTGAGTTAAACTTAACTAGGGTCATATTAGCAAAATCATACAGTATCTATCCTTTGTGTCTGACTTATTTCACTCAGCATTATGCCCTCAAGGTTTATTCATATTGTCATATGCTTCAGGACCTCATTTCATCTTACTGCTGCATGATATTCCATCATATGAATATACCAAATTTTCTTTCTACACTCATCTGTTGATGGGTACTTGGATTGTTTCCATCTTTTGGCAATTGTGATTAGTGCCACTATGAACATCGGTGGGAAAATGTTTGTCACTGCTTTCAGCTCTTCTGGGTATTTAACAAGTAGTGGCATTGCTGGGTCAGAGGGCAACTCGATATATAGTTTTTGGAGGAACTGCCAAACCATCTTCCACAGAGGCTGTACCATTATACATTCCCACCAGCAGTGCATAAGTGTTCCAATTTCTCCACATCCTCTCCAACATTTGTAGTTTCCTGTTTGTTTAATAGCAGCCATTCTTATACGTGTGAGATGGTATCTCATTGCAGTTTTGATTTGCATTTACCTTATACCTAATGAAGATGAGCATCTCTTCATGTGTTTTTTAGCCATTTGTATTTGCTCTTCGGAAACATGTCTATTCATATCTTTTGCCCATTTTATGATTGGGTTGTTTGTTCTTTTATTCTTCAGTTGTATGATTTCTTTATATATCCTAGATATCAAACACTTATCCAATACGTGGTTTCCAAATATTTTCTCCCCTTGAGTTGGCTTACTCTTCACCTTTTTGACACAGTCCTTTGAGAGAAAGAAGCATTTGATTTTGAGGAGTTCTCATTTATCTATTTTTCTTTCATTCCTTGTGCTTTGGGTGTAAAGTTTAAGAAGGTACCTCCTATTACTAGGTATTAGAGATGTTTCCCTATATTTTCTTCTAGGAGTTTTATGGTACTGGTTCTTATACATAGGTTTTTGGAGTTAATTTTTGTATAGGGTGTAAGGTAGGGGTCCTCTTTCATGCCTTTAGCTATTGATATTCAGTACTCCCATGCCATTTATTGAAAAGACTATTCTGTCCCAATTTAGTAGATTTGCAGGCCTTGTAGAAGATCAATTGACCATAGATTTAGTAGTCTACCTTTACACCCTCAATTCAATTACATTGGCCAATATTTCTATCTTTGTGCTAGTACCATACTGTTTTAACAACTATGGCTTTATAATAAGCTTTAAAGTCAGGAAGTGTTAGTTCTCCCACTTCACCTTTCTTTTTTAGGATATTTCGTAGCTATTCGAGGTCTCGTTCCCTTCCAAATAAATTTGATAACTAGTTTCAAAGTAGGTTGTTGGAATTTTGATTGTTATTACATTGAATCTGTAGATCAATTTGGGTAGAAATAACATCTTAATGACATTTAACCTTCCTATGCATGAGCATGGAATGTTTTCCCATCTATTTTGATCTTTGATTTCTTTTAGCAATGCTTTTTAGTTTTCTGTGTACAGGTCCTTTACATCCCTGGTTAAGTTTATTCCTAAAAATAACTTAATTTTTTTAGTTGTTATTTTGAATGGAATATTTTCCTTAACTGTCCCTTCAGTTAGGTCATTACTTTTTTACAGAAACATTACTGATTTTTGCACATTAATCTTATATCCCGCCAGTTTGCTGAATTTGTTTATTAGCTCAAATAACTGTCATGGATTTCTCAGGATTTTCCAAGTATAGGATCATGTCCTCTGCAAATAATGAAAGTTCTACTATTTCTGATTTGGATGCCTTTTATTTCTTTTCTTTTCTTTCTTTCTTTTTCCTTATTTCTCTAACTAGAACTTCTTAGCACAATGTTGAATAAAAGTGGTGTCAGTGGGAAGCCTTGTCTCATTCTGAATCTTAGGGGGAATGCTTCCAGCTTCTCAGCATCAAGCTAGAGGCTGGCTGTGGGTTTTTCATATATGCCCTTTATCTTATTAAGAAAGTTTCCTTTGATTCCTACCTTTTGAAGTGTTTTTATCAGAAAAGCATGCTGTATTTTGTCGAATGCTTTTTACAGAGTGAATCGAGATGATTGTGTGATTTTTCCCTTTCAATTTTTTAATGTATTATATTACATTAATGTTTTTCTTGTGTTGAACCACACTTGCATGTCTGGTATAAACCCCACTTGGTAATGGTATATAATTCTTTTAATGTGTTGTTGGATTCGATTTGCAAGTATTTTTGTTGAGAATTTTTGCATCTATATTCATTAGGGAGATTGGCCGGTAGTTTTCCTTTCTTGTAGCATCTGTATCTGGTTTTGGTATAGAGTGATGTTAGCTTCATAAAATGAGTTAGGTAGTGTTCCTTTTTCCTTTATTTTTTGGAAGAGTTTGAACAGAATTGGTATTAGTTCTTTTTGGAATGTTTGTTAAAATTCTCCTGTGAAGCCATCTGGCGCTGGGCTTTTCTTTGTAGGAAGATTTTTGATGATCAATTGAATCTTTCTTTTGATTGGTTTGTTGAGATCTATTTCTTCTCGAGTCTGTGTAGGTTGTTTGTATGTTTCTAGGAATTTGTCCATCTCATCTAAGTTGTCTAGTTTGTTGGTAAATAGTTGTTCATAGTATACTCTTATTTTTTAATTTTTATTTCTTTAGGGTCCATGGTAATGAACCCCTCTCATTTCTATTTTGTTTATTTGCATCCTCTCTCTTTTTCTCTTTGTTAGCCTGGCCAGGGGTCCATTGATTTTACTGATTTTCTCAAAGAACCAACTTTTGGTTTTATTGATTCTTTTTATTGTATTTTTACTTTGTTCTTCAATTCATTTATTTCTGCTTTAATCTTTGTAATTTCTCTTCTTCTATTTGCTTTGCTATCCTTTGTCAAATTCCTCCAGGTGAACATTTAAATCCTCAAATTTGCTCTTTCTTCTTTTTTAATATTGTCATTTAGGGCAATAAATTTCCCTCTCAGCACTGCCACTGCTGCATCCCATAAGTTCTGATATGTTGCATTCTCCTTTTCACTCATCTCCAGATATTTACCGATTTCTCTTGTAGTTTTTTCTTTGACCCATTGATTTTTTAAGACTGTGTTATTTAATCTCAATATACTTGTGTAAATTCTGGTTCTTTGGTGGTTATTGATTTCCAGCTTCATTCTGTGTGGTCAAAGAAAGTGCTTTGAATAATTTCAGTTTTTCTAAATGTATGAACACCTGTTTTGTTCCCAAGCATATGATTTATCCTGGAGAACATTCCATGAGCACTAGAGAAGAATGTATATCCTGCTATTTTGGAGTGTAATGATCTATATATATCTGTTAGGTCTAATTCACTTGTCACATTGTTTAGATTCTTTATTTCCTTGTTGATCTTCTGTCTGGTTGTTCTAGCTATAGAGAAGAGTGTATTGAAATCTTCCACTAATATTGTTGAAATGTCTATTGCTCCCTTCAGTTCTGTCATATTTGCCTCATGTACTTTGGAGCTCCTGGATTGAGAGTATGAATATTTATTATTGTTATTTCTTCTTGGTGAATTGTCCCTTTTATTAATATATAGTGTCCTTCCTTGTCTCTTAGGACATCTTTGCATTTAAATCTATTTTGTCTGATATTAGTATAGCTACTCCTACTTTCTTTTGGTTACAGCTTGCATGGAAGAATTTTGTCCATCCTTTCTCTTTCAATGTATTTATATCCTTGTGTTATAGTTTGCTAGCTGCTGGAATGCAATAAACCAGAAACGGAATGGCTTTTAAAAGGGGAATTTAATAAGTTGCTAGTTTACAGTTCTAAGGCCAAGAAAATGTCCCAATTAAAACAAGTCTATAGAAATGTCCAATCTAAGGCATCCAGGGAAAGATACCTTGGTTCAAGAAGGCCAATGAAGTTCAGGTTTTCTCTCCCAAGTGAGAAGGCACATGGTGAACACGGTCACAGTTTCTCTCTCATCTCGAAGGGCACATGGCGAGCGTGGCATCATCTGCTATGTTTTATGAAGCTCCCTGGGAGGCGTTTTCCTTCTTCATCTCCAAAGCACTGGCTGGTGGACTCTGCTTTGTGGTGCTGCAGCATTCTCTGCTCTCTCTGAATCTCTTTCATTCTCCAAAATGTTTCCTCTTTTATAGGACTCCAGAAACTAACGACGACCCACCCAAATGGATGGAGACACATCTCCCCTAATCCAGCTTAACAACCACTCTTGATTGGGTTACATCTCCAGGGAGATGATCTGATTACAGATTCAAACATACAGTATTGAATAGGGATTTTCTGCCTTTACAATATGGGATTTTGATTAAAACATGGCTTTTCTAGGGGACATACATCCTTTCAAACCCACACATCTTGTGTCTAAGATGAGTCTCTTGTAAGCAGCGTATAGATGGACAATATTTTTTAATCCATACTGTCAGTCTGTATCTTTTAATTGGTGAGTTTAGTCAGTTAATATTAAAAGTTGTTACTATAAATGCAGTTCTTGAATTTACCATCTTATCCTTCAGTTTTTATTTGTCAGATCTAGATATTCTTTCCCCTCTCTCTCTTTTTATCCTTTAAGTTGCCCTTACTGTTATTTTTCAATTCTGTGCTCTCTTTCAGACCTCACTCTCCTGTCTTTTTTCTTTTCATCCAATAGACTCCATTTAGTATTTCTTGTAGGGTAGGTCTCTTGTTAACAAACTCTCCCAGCATTTGTTTATCTGTGAAATTTTAATCTCTCCCACACTTTTTTGGGGGGAGGGGGGTACATGGTCCGGGAATCGAACCTGGGTCTCCTGCATGAAAGGCAGGCATTCTAACCACTGAACTACCTGTGTACCCTCTTCCTCACTTCTGAAGGACAACTTAGCTGGATAAAGAATTCTTGGCTGGAAGAATCTTAAATATACCATACCACTGCCTTCTCGACTCCATAATGCCTGTTGAGTAGTCTGAACTTACTCGTATATGGTTTCTCTTGTATGTGATGAATCATTTATCACTTGCTGCTTTCAGGACTTTCTGCTCCTCTTCACCATTTGATAGTCTGATTAGTTTGTGTCTTGGAGTAGGTCTATTTGGATTTATTCGATTTGGGATTTGTTGAGCTTCATTGATTTGTATATTTACATCTTTTCTAAGGGATGGGATGATTTCCCCCATTATCTCAACTAATCTTTCTAGCCCTTTACTCTTCTCTTCACCTTCTGGGCCACCGATGATTCTTATATTTATGTGCTTCATGTTGGTCATTATTTCCCTGAGATCAACACCAATTTTTCCATCTTTTTTGCCATTTGTTCTTTTGTGCATTCGAATTCAGTTCTTCTGCCCTCTAGTTCACTTATTCTTTCTTCTACTTCCAATCTGATGTTATGTGTCTCTAGTGTACTTTCAGTTTTGTCTATAGTATCTTTCATCTCTGTGAGAGCCACTATTTTTCCATTTATTCTTTCAAATTCTTCTCTATGTACTTCTAGTGTCTTCTGGATCTCCTTTATGTCATTACGAACCCACTGAATTTATTTAGGAGATTTGTATGAATGTCTTTGACTAGTTGTTCCAAATTCTGTATCTCCTCAGGTGTTCTAATTTGGTCATTTGGCTGGGCCATATATATCTGCATCTTGATGTGGTTTGTGATTTTCTGTTGGCTTCAAGGCATTTGATTATGTTGAAAGGTTATTTTGAAAATTGATTTCCCTTGCTCGTCTGAGGTTTTATATTTGCTTGGGTTTATGTTAAAAGTCTCCTTTTGCTCTTGGTTTGTCAGTAATTGCCCACCAAACCAAGACCTGGATCTCATGTAGGAGATGGAAGTCTACTTGAAAAGCTGTTGAAAGTTACTTTCCACATCTTTCCAGCACATGGCGCTCTTTAGCCACCTCTTCCCCTCAGGCCGACCTCTCTCAGACTGTGGCAGTCAGCTGAGCAGAATGCAGACCTGGTGCAATTCCAGCCAAGGCCACTGGTCTTGGTGCATGCTGAAAGCTGTCAATTCCAGGACTGGGGGTTAGGCAGTATGCACCTCAGTGGAGAATCCCACTTGTGGGCCCAATGGGTCTGGTGGTTGCAGGCTTCCACTAGGGATGACCTGGGACTGTGGGAATGTGTATTTCAACTGCTCCTGCCCACAACCAACCTGGAAAACCCTACTGGTGTGGCATGCCTCAACTTGCTTCCTCTCTATTTGTATATTCCTGAGGGCTCTGGGCCTCCATGGGGAAAAGGAGGCAGTAGTGGGACCCAATGAGGCTCTTCACTGGCCAATTTTCAGACCAGCTCCACTCTGAACCTCCCCCTCCTCCCAAAAGAAGGACCCCTCAGTCTCTGCCCAAAACCAGGCACCCATAGTGGCCTGTCTCAGGAGCTGGAGCATTCACTGTGTACTGGCTGGAAGGTGTCTGTTCACAGGCAAACCAAGCATGCTGACTTCTGGGTTCCCCACAGGAGCTCCCAGCTGTGGAGCTGAGAGAGGAGCTCTCCCAAGCTAGCTGCTGGGACTGGCCCTGCTTCTTTGGAACCCACTCGTTCCTGCATGCCACTGCTTGCCAAAATGTAGTCACTACCAAGCACACACACTCCATTCTCTCCATCCCAATTTCTCTGCTTTTTCATCCAGGATCTCCCTATATAGTGTAGAAGAGCCTCTCTGGTCACCCGTACCCTCGAACTGCTGTCCTAGTCGGGGGGGATTTTGTCACCTCTCTAGTTGTTCCACGGAGCAGGGGTGAATTCAGTCTCTGGAGTTAGGTTTTTAACATGTCCAAGCACTGACAAGACCACCTTTTTCTCAACTCCACCATCTCCAAATATTGGGACAGCACTCAAAATCTCTGCCACCTCCAGGGCAAATGCTCAACCCCTTCAGAAAAATGGGTTGGTCAACAAGCTCCCCCTAATCCCTGGGGAATGTGATCCATGCTCTCTCATGCTTAAGAAAGCAAAACTCTTCCTGAACAAAGAAGGCCCACCCTCTGCTTCCTGGGCAATCTCACATCTCTACATGCGTGGGTCCATCTGCTCTCCTGGCCTGAGATTTCATGGCTCCAGACCTTAGCTTCCATGGATCTGCCTTTGAAGTCATTTTTCCTTCAATGTGTTCCTTTTCTGTCCTTTTACTCCAGACTAGCAATGGTTCCATTTATACAGATCCCATAACAGTTTTGTTGGTTTTCCATGCAGTGTACAGGGATCACAACCATTAGACAATAGGACTTTCCCCAAATCCTTTTTGGATAACTACATTTCAAGTTGTGGCTTGTCCTGTATTGGCTGACTTGTTCCATGTTTGGTTAAATCCTCACATGGGGTATGACTCTCTGGAGTTTCATTTTCCAATAACTCAGAATTTTTCTAACAACCAGTTTCTGGTTTCTTTTTACCCAAGAGTTCAGTTCTCAGCTTATCCCTTCATTGTCAAATTTTACTATAAGCTGCAAGAAAAAAACAAGCTGCATTTTCAACATTTAGTTTGGAAATTTCCTCAGCTAGATATCCAAGCTTGTCACTTTCAAATTCTGCCTTCCATCCAACATGAGTACTCAATTTTTTCAAACTTTCTGCCACTTTAAAGCAAGGATTGCCTTTATTCCAGTTTGCAATGACACATTCATTTCTGTCTAAGGCCTTATTGGAAGAAGCTTTAGTATCCATATTTCTAATAGCAAACTCTTCAAAGTGTTCAAGGCCTTTCCTTTTATGAGCCTCACAATTGTTCCAGAATCTTCCTCTTATCCATTTAAAAAAGCCATTGCAACATATTTGATATTTGCAAACTACAGCACCACACTACTCTGGTACCAAATCTTTTTTGGTTTGCTAATACTGCTGGAATGTATAATAAAAGAAATGGATTGGGTTTTACAAAGGGGATTTATTAGTTTACAAATTTACAGCTCTAAGGCCATGAAAATGTCCAAATTAAGGTATTATCAAGAGGATACCTTCACTTAGCAAAGGCCAATCACATTCAGGGTTTCTCTGTCACATGGGAAGGCACATGGTGACATCTACTGGCCCTTTGTTCCCAGGTTTTGTTGCTTTCAGATCCTGGTTCCAGTGGACTCCTCTCTGAGCCTCTTCTGACTTACAACATCAGAGCTCTCTGCTTACTGTGTTGGCTTTTAGGAACTTCAGTAAACTAATTAAGACTCATCTTGAATGGGCGGGGTAACATCTCCATCTAATCAAAAGGTGCAACCCACAACTGGGTGGGCCACATCTCCCTGGAAACAACCTAATCAAAAGGTCCCATACAAAAAATAGGCCTGCCCCACAAGATTGGATTAGGATTAAATTAACGTGGCTTTTCTGAGGTACATTAAAGTTTCAAACCAGCACACTTGCCAATACATTACTTTCAGTGATGTGAAAAATTATTATAGCCATCTTAGTGGGTGTGAAGTGGAATCTCTTTGTAGTTTGATTCACATTTCCCTAATGACTAATAATGTAGAACATATTTTCATATGCTTATTGGCCATTTATAGAAAAATATCTATTCAGATTCTTTTATCATTTTTTTCTTTTTTCTTTTTTTTTGCATGGGCAGGCACTGGGAAACAAACCTGGGTCTCCAGCATGGCAGGCAAGAATTCTGCCACTGAGCCACCATCGCACCATCCTGCTCATTTTTAATTAGGTTAATTTCTTATTTTTATTTTTGAGTTGTAAGAGTTTTTCACGTATTCTGTATACAAGTCCCTTATCAGATATATGATTATGATGAATGATTTGCAAATATTTTCTCCCAATCTGAAGTTTGTCTTTCCAATTTCTTGTTGGTGTGCTTTGAAGTAAAAAAGTTTTAATATGAATGAAGCCCAATTTATCTATTTTTTTTATTTTGTAGCTGGTGCAATTGCTATCATATCTAAGAAACCACTACAGGGCAGAATTTGAATACAGATATGGCTCCAAATTCATATTCTTACTCATTATACTATACAGCCTGTCTAGAAATTAAATCAGTAGTAATATTACATATTAAGTTGTTTTTACACATTTCCTGTGTTTTGACCTGAAAATTATCCATGGGGCCAGCTACCTAGAATCCTTCAGATGTTGTACTAGGGCTGGAGGACAATAACTGGGTGTGAGACATGATGCGTAGTTTCAGGGAGAACTATTGAGACCCAAGAGAAAGAAGGGTGCTGTCCCCAGGCAACCCACTAAACTGGATTCCCCCATGTTTCTCACCTCATACAGTTTAATATCTCTCAAACTGTCAGACTCTCCCAAGAAGAGATTCACAACAATACAAGGAATGCTGGAGAGGGGCATGCTCACTTCAATGGATTTTCAAGAATGGTGAAAGGAGGCCGATATAGTGACCCTAGGACTACAGATTCTGTCAGGAGTCTATCCCAGGGCTCTGAGGCAAGAAGCCTCCCTGTATTGTCTGCTTCCCATGATAGCCACAGCCAAAGAGAAAACACTCCCTCTTCAACCTGAACTTCCTACTTGCTGCCTAATGTCTTGCCAGTTACAGCAAGGGAACAGTCTTTGGGATTGGGGAAGAGTTGGAGAGACTAGAAAATAGCCAGTGGGAAGTCTATACATACCCATGACTGAGATACCTGAAAAGATAAGGTAGCCTATTCCAGGTATTGGGGAAGAGCTAGAAGCAGTAGGAACAGTCTGAGATTCCAGAGAATAGCCCCAGGACAGAGGAAACATTCCAGTAAACTAGAAAACAGTCATAAGGACCAGAGAACAGTCTCTGCAGTGATGTGCACAGTAAGAATAACTATCAAATAGCCAAAGAGGCAAAGGAATAATCCTTTTAGCAGGACCCTAGAACAGCCGAACAGAAAAGGAAACCATCTCCAGATGTTGTGCAATTACCAGAAATACCTAGAAAACAGCCTGAGAGACAGGAGGTCAGTCTCTAAGGACAAGGGAACAGGCATAGAAACAAGGAAACAGCTGGAGGAACAAGGGGACAGTATCTGGACCTAAGGAACTGACAAATTATCAAATATCTGAAGAGACCATAAAACAGTCCTTGTGTTTTCAAGATAGCCAGGGGAACAACAAAAACAGCTAGAGTAACAAAGGAAACACTCTGAGTATCAGGCTACAGCCCCAAAGACCAAGGAACAGTCTCTGGAACTCAGGAAACAGTCAGAAAAATAAGAAAAAGCCTGGAGAACTGGGGAGCTACCATTATCCAAGAAACAATTGCAGAGAAGAGCCAACAAACTACAACACAGACAAAAAATAAGGTAACAATGATTGGTCCCAAGATAGGGTCATCAGATAGTATGGGGAGTAATCTCAGGTATTAAAGACACTAAACTGATGATTGGTGGGTGTTCAACAGACACAGTGATGAGTCTGAACATATCCAGGATTGAGGAAACAACCACACTCCCCAGTAGAGTCAGCAGACATGGTTATGGAAGCACTTGAGGGTCAAAGACACTATAGTGGTGGTTAATATCAGATCATTAGAAATAATGATGGGCTCTAATGTTGGGGCTCAAGAGGAGTCAATACACTGTACTAGGGACAATGAGGGATCAGCATATACAGTGACAGGGGCTAACAAATGGGCTGATACTGACAAAGACAAAACCATGTATGGCTAAGGAGCAGACAGTGATAAGGGGCTAAGGTGAGGTCAGCAGGCACAATGCTGATTCTTTATGAAGATTAAAGACTCTATTTTGTGAACAAGGTTGGCAGACACAGTGATGAGGCTAACGCAGGGTCAGTAGGCACATGTAGGTTTCGCATACACAGCAATGGGTCACATGCATTTGTGCTGGAGCGTCATGAGACTAGTGGGGGATCAATAGGAACAGTTATGGGGATTAAATGCAGGTCAGCAAATAGTGTTTGGGATTTATGGTCAAAGACACCATGCTCATGGCTAACAAGTGAACAGCAAGGTGAGGCTAAGCAGACACTTTGCTGGGAGCTCATGAAAGTAAAGTCTTTGCTCTTATGGATAATTAAGAAACAACAGAAACAGGTACAGTAGCTAGGATAGGGTCAGCAGATACATTGTTAGGGCCTCATGGTTGCCAAAGACACCATACTTTTGGCTAATGCAGTATGAACAGATACCATGATAGGGGCAAATGTGGCATCAGCAGGCTTTACTAAGGCCTCAAGGGGACAAAGACACAATAGTGGTTGACTAGAGGGTAGGGGGATTTGTCACAAAGTCTGGACTATTGTAAGGAGAGAAAAACACTGTGTTGGGTCTTCAAGGGGCTCATACTCTGTGCTTGTAGTTAAGAAATCAGAAGACATTAATGTACAGTCAGCACATATGCCAATGGACTGTAAGGCAGTGGCAGAAGACACAGTGATAGGGGCTATTTTAAGAAAAGGAGACATTCTGCTCAGTCTTTAATGAGGTTAAAAACTTGAAATGGTGGTAAATGGGGAATCAGAAGACAGAAAAGGGCATGTGTGCTCAGCGGATGTGCTGGAGGCTGAGGACAATCAAAGTCACCATGCTGGTGGCTAGTGGGGGAAGAGCAGACAGATACTGGTGCTACTACAAAGTCAGTTGACATTATGCAGTGGGCTTGTGGGGTCAATGACATTATACTGGTTACTAATAAGGAAAGGGTAAGCTTGGTAAAGCTGCCAGAATACAATATACCAGGAATATACTGGTTTTTCAAAGGGGATTTATTAGGTTACAAATTTACAGTTCTAAGGCCATAAAAATATCCAACTTAGGGCATCAACAAGAAGGTAACTTCATTCAACATAGGTCAATTGCATCTAGGGTTTCTCTGTCATATGGGAAGACACATGGTGATGTCTGCTGGCCCTTCCCTCCTGGGTTGGCTTAAAAATGGCTTTCTCAGTTCCTGTGGGTCCTTCTGGCTTCTTCTGGGTGATTTTTTCTCTAAGCATCTGTTCTCAAAGGATTCCAGTAAGTAGATTAAGACCCACTTTGAATGGGTAAGGTCATATCTCCATGGAAATGACCTAATCAAAAGGTCCCACCCAACAATAAGTCTGCCTCCACAAGATTGGATAAAGAACATGGCTTTTCTGGGGTACATAACCATTTCAAACCAGCACAAGTAGAGAGAGTGATAGGGTCTAATGTAGGAAGAACAGACTTAGAACTTATTGGATTAAATATGTTGTATTGGTAGCCAGTGGGGGTTCAACAGACATAATGGCCAGGGCTAAAGGGGTCAAGAACGTAAGCATAAAGGAAGGTGATAAGACACATTGCTGCGAGCTAAAAGGGGGATCAGCAACCACCATGCTGAGTCTAAAGGAGGTAATAAGATACTATGCTGTGAAGTAATGTGGGCAGCAAAAAGTGGAATGGCAGCTAAAGGGTGTGATAAGAACTGCTGTAAGTGTTAGAAGACAATTTATTGATATGCCATGGGGGTCAAAAGTACCATAGTGTGGGCGGGCCACGGTGGATCAGCAGATAAGGATACTTGCCTGCTGTGCCCAAGGACCCAGGTTCGATTCCTGGTGCCTGCCCATATAAAAAAAAAATTACCAAAAAGTACCATAGTGGCAACTAACAGAGAATCAAGCAGGCTGCTGGGAGTCAAATACATTGTCGTGTTGGCCAATAGGGGATCACCACATATATGGATGCTAAGTAGTGGAGGGTCTGCTCACCCCATCATGGAGCCTCAGAAAATCTTGTTTTCACAGGGCAAGACAATTTTGAAACCCTTAGGAAGACTTAGTTACTGACTGCCAGTGTCTTCCAACAGCTCAAGCATCGGGATTTCTGGTTTTCTCCCAGGCATCCCAGGTCTGACTTCTGGCATGGAAATAGGGAAATTTTTATTGTTGCTTTTAAATCTTAACTTAGATAAAATTCACTTGACCTGCACAAACCTTAAGTTTACTCATTTGGTGACTAGTGCATTCACCCATTAGTACACGTTCCAATCAAGACAGAATATTTCCATCACCCTAGAAACGACCCTCCTTCCTTTGAGTCAATTCTCACCCCACAGGTAACCACTGATCTGCTTTCTGCCTCTATGGGCTGCTTTTGTGTATGTGTTACACATTACATAATAAAAATTTAAAACACTAAATTTAATTTTTAAATGGCTGAGCTGAAGATCCAAAGAACTGATGAGATGGTATCATGATAAATTAATAAATGAGGGGGAGATAATGTTATAGACAAAATGCACAAAGTATAATACGTACCTTCATATGTATGATATATTTTGGGGCATCTGACAATTAAATTGAATATCCTTGGTCATCATAATAATTTTGGACATTCAGCAAAAAAGATTTTAATATAGCATTTTACTGTGTATAGTGCTACCAAATACAAAAGGTAAACAGCTCACTTTTGCTTATTTAAAAAAGTACAATTTAAAAACATCCTCAAAGTTGATGGGTTCACCACTAACTGACCCCTACTAAAGGGTATTCTTCAAGATAAGAGAAAAATGATCCTGGAATGCAGAAATGAATAAAGAGCAACAAGGTAGTGATTGTGCAGATCAAAGTAAATGAAGTCTGCCCATATAAAATAAAGTTTTATGGGGAGATATGTATATATGCATGCACATACATATTACATATAAACATTTATGAAACGCAATACATCAGTATATTTTGAAATATTTATTTATGTACATGTATATGAGCAAAATTGCTACTAAAAGACTGGCAAGAATTTTAAAAGACTGATAATAAATAGTTGTGAATATATGGGAAAACGGAAACTTTCTCAAATTGAACAGGAGAGTGTAAATTACTACAATTTGGAGAAAAAAATTAATATTTAATAACATTGAAAATTTTCTGTATCAATAAGGGCCCAGCCAGGAGACAGAAACCACACCAGTTATTTTAAGAGAGAACTTACTATAAAACCATTTTTACCAGTTATGAAGTGGTTAACCATGCTATTGAAAAGGCAAAAAGAGAACACTAAAGTTATAGAAGTGGCAAATGCGGGAAGTGGGTACCATCACTAGGGCTAGGATAAGAAAGGGAAGAAGTTGGATTTATCAGAAATTAGAATGGTGGATTCCCTGTGGCTGTCACTCACACCTCTAATGAGGTAGCTCCAGTCAACTAATGCTAGGTCTCTGAGGTAAGTGGGGTTCCATAAGGCTGGTTCAGTGAGTGCTAAAAAACTGCAAAAATAGATTAAACTGCTACTACAGCAAGGAATTGCTGCTGCTCAACTGAAGAAACTGCTGAGCTGATGTTAACATGAACAGAAAGTTAACAGGAAGAAAGGAGCAGAAATAGGAGCAAACTCTTCTTTCTACAGGTTCAAAATTTATCTCTCATATCTTTTAGTGGCAAGGCCCAATAGGGAGCAGCTGAAGACATTAATGTGGTTTGTAGGGTCACAGCCCCAGTATTACACGGCACAGTACAGAAGGGTGAGTGGATTTTGAATTGAGAGACAACAGCTTAATAACTGGCATATTACGTACACCCTATGACCCATCAGTTTCACTTCTAGGTCTAGATACTGAACATAGAAACAATACAAGTTTCCTTTACTAACAGAATGGAGAGATTAATGAATAAGCCAAATCTATTTTACCAACAAGAACAGATCTCAGAATGGCAACACCACATGAAAAAAGCCAAGATGCAGAACTTTAAACACAGTGTGATGCCATTTACATGGCATTTCTTAAAAGATAATAAAATATTAACATATTGATAACTTTACATTACACACACATACACATAAGTCAGGATAGAACAAAAACTAAAGAACAAGCCATGGTCCAGGAGAAAATATTAGCAAGACACATGAATAACAAAAGACTTTTCTTTTATATGAATGACAAAGGACTTTTATATGAATGGCAAATGACTTTTATATTCACATACAGTAAAAAAACAAAAAACATTTAAACCGAGAAGTAAATATGATCAATCTATTACAAAACAATGAACAAGTGGTATGACTAGAAAAAAACCAAATAGCCAATCTACAAATAAGATGTTCAAGCTCACCACTAGTTAGGGAAATCCAAATAAAAACAACAAGCTATTTCCAAAGGGGATCAGGACATTTTCTCATACCAATGTAGGTGCCAAATCTTTACAGGCACACTCTGTCCACGTGCCCTGGTGATCAGGTGTCACAAGGGATTTGACCAAATTGTGAGTTGCAGTCTTCAGGGAGATGCTTTCTTAAATATACAAGGTAAGGACCAGCCTACATGAGTCCTCCGAAGAGGACGTACTTTCCAGCAGAAAGCTTTCCCACATTCTTGACATTCAAAGGGTCTCTCTCCTGTGTGAATTCGCTGATGTTCAATAAGATGTATTTTTACATAGAAGGCATTTCCACATTCACTACATTTATAAGGTTTTTCTTCAGTGTGAGTTCTCCGGTGTTGATGAAGGGGTCTCTTCATACTGAAGATTTTCCCACATTCACTACATTCATAGGGTTTTTCTCCTGAATGCATTCTCTGATGTTCAATGAGGCGTGCTTTAACATAGAAGGCATTACCACATTCATTACATTCATAAGGTTTCTCTCCTGTGCGTATTCTCTGATGTACACCGAGAGATGAGTGCACACTGAAAGATTTCCCACATACATTACATTGATGGGGTTTTGGGGTTTTTTACCTGTGTGAGTTCTCTGATGATTACTGAGAGTCATCTTCATTCTGAAAAATTTCCCACCATTCATCACATTTATATGGCTTCTCACCTGTATAGATTCTTTGATGGTAAGTTAGGGATTTACTTGCACAGAGATTTTCTCCAGATTTACCACACTCATAGGGTTTCTCTCCTATGTGAGTTCGCTTGTGTTGGGTAAGGGATTTCCTTACATGAAATGTTCTCCCACACTCATTACATTCATAAGGTTTCTCCCCTGTGTGAGTACTCTGATGAGTCATGAGGGTTGCCTTTTCAGAAAAGGTTTTTCCACATTCATTATATTCATAGGGTCTCTCACCTGTGTGAGTCTCTGATGTAGAATGAGTTGTGACTTCCTGCCAAAAGATTTCCCACATTCATTACATTCAAAGGCCTTCTCTCCCACATTGGTTTTCAAATAAGCAATGAGGTATGAACTTGTACTGAACGTTTTCCCACATTCACCACATTCATAGGGTCTCTCACCTGTGTGTAGTCTTAGATGTTCAATAAGATTTGATTTCCTGCAATAAGTTTTTCCACATTCATGACATTCAAAGTTTTTATCTCCTGTGTGTATTCTCTTATGTCTAACAAAGCCTGTTTTTTTATAGAAGACCTTCCCGCATCCATTATATTCAACAATTTGATCCAAAGTTTGAATCTCCTGAGACTGAAGAAAATTCTCATCATGTCTGAGGGCATTACTCTCAACAGAAATGTTGCTACACAGCAGTGAGAGAGATCCTTTAAAAATATAAATTGGATCATGTCACTCTTTCACTCAAAACACAATTGTTTGCTTCCCTTGTTACACAACAAAATCAACTACTTAGTATAGCCTATAAAACTCTACATAATTTGGTCTCCTGCTAAGTCTCTAATATCACCTCTAAACACTCTCACATTCACTTACCCTCCTCAAGCTGTATCAGCCTCTTTGTCATTCCTAGGACATACCACTCTGACTAGGATTGGCACTTGCTATTCTCTCTGCCCAGAATACTGAGACACTACATGGCTATGTTTCTCAAATCACTGATGACTGCACTCTAATGGTAACCTCACCAAAAATTCTTCCCTACCCACAAGTACACCCCCATCAATGTCTATGCTTTTTAACTTTGCTTGTTTCTAATCTCTTTCCCTAACTAGACAGAAAGCTCCAGGAAAAGAGATAATATTTTATTCACTGCTGAATCCCCACACCTAAAACACAGCCAGCATACAGTTGATACTCATTTATGATTTGTTGGATCATTAAATGAATGCTTGGCATCAGAAGACATCCAAGGCAATAGGCAATGGAGGGAAGGAAGGCAACTAAGAACAGGGAAGAGAGATGGAGAATAACTAGGAATAAATGTCTAAGACAAGGCAGGCAGGGATAGGTAAGGACGATAATCACCTTACAAAAATCAAGATAAAATTGAGTATTTAAGTGTGGGAGTGATTTAGGATTTGAAGAATGTAAACCTTCTATCCTTCAGTCATTTTTAAAGAGCTAAGGCCTCTAAAAAGAGACTCCTGAAAAACATTCCACAAGAATAACCTTGGAATTGAATTTCCAGGATCTTATTTCCTGCCTTCCATCTACCTGGTTCTTGCTCACTCACCTGGGTAACTATAGCTGGAGGATTTCTCCTCTAATATCCACAGCTCTTCACCTCTCTCCAACTTGAAGATCATCTTTGCTTTGGCCCTGCAGAGGCCTGTTATTGGGAAATGGCAGAGGATGTGGGCCCAAGTTGCCTGAGTTTTAGGGCCTCTGATGGAGGAGGAAGGTGCATCTTCAACAGCTGCGCAAGGAGAGGGACCCATTTAAAGTTTTCATTAGGGAAATGAGTACACACATATTCCTGGTGCCCCAAACTGATCAATCATCTGTGACCCTTGAATCTGGAACTAAAATGTCATTAAACTCTACGGAGTTTTCACACATACCACACCCAAATAAGGAAATTCATGCTACCAGGAGCTATATGGAAAATAATCCTCACCCACAGATGCCAGGTTGCTATGCTTCTCCAGGATCACATCCTTGTGCATTGTCCTCTGTGCAAGTTCTAGTCTTTGCCACTCCTGTTGGGTAAAATCCACAGCCACGTCCTCGAATGACACTGATTCCTGTACAACAATCTGCAATGATCAGAATGGAGATAGGGAAAAGACATGTGGGAACAAATCCTCTTCCAAAAGAAGACTTTTGACAACTGATCAGGAAAAGTTACACTGGACAAGTGACTCATGTTTTGGTTATATCCTACTTTGTGTATATGGGAATGGGGATACAAAAACCCTGCTACTATGCTAATTTGTTAATTTATGAAGACTACTACACTACTGAATTAACATTATGTGGTTGGACTGGTCCAAATTGTTGGGGAAATAAAAATGAATAAGATACTGTACCTGCTCTCAAGGAGCTCATACCCTAGTAAGGATACTTGTAAATGAACACATATTTGCAATGAGGTGTGACAACAACTATGAATACAGGGTTCACTGGGGTTTTATAAGGTACAGAACTGAATTCCACTCTGTGTTGTCAGATTAGACTTCACTTGAGGAAGTAGAACCTTGAATTCTTAAGCAAGAATATTGTTTCCCTCATGAATATGGGACGACAGCATAAGGAAAGTCAAGAAGACATGAAGCACACATGGTGAATTCATGCAACTACATACAGCACAATATGACAGGAAAATAGTGCTTTAGGTTGTGATAAGATAAAAGGCTATGAGACATTCAGGGGCCAACAGTGGAGGGATTTCCAATTTTCCTTCTATAATTTCCTTCTTCAAAATAATTGACTCCTAACACCATCAGAACATTTTCTGACCATCCCATAATATGTTCACAATTATAAATTATACAAATGTACTGTCAAGTGTGGGAAAGAAAGAGAGAGTGTTAATTCCAGGATACTTACATGAGCAGTTGCGTTGAGGATGGTGCCATATACTGAAATTAGCAAAACAGGAGAGACAAAGGGTTTGGCAGAGGGAAAAATTGAGATCAATCTTGGAACTGAGGTGGAATGTTTATAGATTGAAATGTCCAGCTGATGGGTGGATACATGGTTCTAGAGCTCAGGAAGGAGGGCTAGAATAGAGACCAAGTTTTAGGAGTCAACTGCACTTCAGTACTAGCTGAAGCCATCAGAATAAATCGATGGTTGAGAGAAAGAACACAGTTTGAGAGAAGTACCAAGTACAGAGTCCAAAGTGTGGAGTCCTAGAAAACTGAAAGTGAAAGTGCTATTTCCAGTTTAAGGTAATAAAGACATACATTTGCCTTCATAATCTCGAAATTGCAGTTGGCAAAATGGAAAATGAAAAACAAAAAGCTTAACAATGGAATATAAGAAGCATATCTTTAGCAGACCAGAAATTTCCAATAATTTGCAATTTCAGGAGATACATAGTACATCAAATAAAAGAGAAGAAACCAAAGGCAAATACAAGCAGAGAAGTGGGCAAAAACAGGAGGCTTCCCTCAAGTAAGACTTCTATCTTTAGAGTCATCAGGGACTTGTAGATAAAGTAGGGAGTTGGGGAATAGATGACAATAGATGAAAGAGGAAAGAGGAAAAAGAGAATAATAGATGGAAGGAGAGTCAGAGCACTTTGAGATACAGCAGCTAGCTAGGGCAAAAACTGAATGTAAGAGCTATCACCATAAAGGGGAGCAATTATTCCAAGAACTCAAGAATATGAACAATGTATCCAAAGAGAGAAGCAGGACACAGTGAAAAATAACTCCAGGTTGCCATACCAGATGGAGATTTTCTTTTAAGGCAACTGAAATAGAACAGACTGCAGAGCTCTCAGGCCAGTATAAAGGCACCCTACTCCAGAAGGTGAAGAGTGTCCCCACAGTTTGTGATATATTCTTCTGCTGTACATAGACTAGAGAGAGGCCCCCTGTGAATATCTTCCATGCATTTACCTACAGGGCCTAGGAATCAGCCCTTCCATTCAGAGGGGATAATTGCTATAGGAAAGGCTGGTGGGTAAATTAGCATCACCTATATATACTGATCAAACAATCAAACTAGTTTTTCACTTAAATGTGAAAGGGAAATGAAGAGTTGAATTTAAATAAGAAAATTCAATAACCAGCCCAAGAGATAAACACTGAGATTAGAGAACAACTGGACACTGGTGGAGAGGGGGAGGGGGAGAAGGAAACCTTTTAAAATTATAAATAGCATATTCAAGAAAATGTTGTCTCAATAAAGAGGGAACATTCTTCAGTGAGAATTATGGTGGTTTAAACCTGCATGTACCCCAGAAAAACATGTTCTTAAATCTAATCCATTCGGGTTAGAGGGAACCCATTGTAAGTAGGACATTTTGAGGAGTTTATGTCAGTTAAGGTATGGCCCAGTCCAATCAAGATGGGTCTTAATCCTATTATTGGAGTCCTTTATAAGTGGACTGAAATTCTGGCAGAGTGAAAGCCACAAGAAGCTGGAGGCTCAGTATCACTGGAACCTAGAAAAGATGGGAGAGACCAAGAAACATCGCCATGTGCGTTGTCCCATGGCAAAATATGGGACCAAGGATTGCCAGCAGCCAGCCCCAGAATGCCACAGTATTTGGGGAGAAAGCATCGCCTTGATGATGCCTTGATTTGGACTTTCTTTTAGCTTCAAAGCTGTAAGCAAATAAATTTCCATTGTTTAACTTGACCCATTTCACGCTATTTGCTTGATCACTTCTAGAAACTAAAACAAGAAGGAACTATCAAAAACAAAAATTGAAAATTTGACTGCTGGATTGTGAGGGTGGGGATGGGGAACTTGAAAACAAAATGGACACAGAAGATAAAACTGTGTTATATACTAGAAAACAGAATAAAATCACAGAAAAAAAAAACTGAAAAAAGGAGAAACAAGTAAGATATTCAGAAGCCAGATTCAGGAAAGGCAACATCGTTATGAAAGGAATTCCCAGAGAGAAAACAGAGGCTGGAGGGGAAGAATAATCAAAGACATAATGCAAAATGTCACTGATCAGAGATGTTTGACCCTTCCAATCAAAAGGATCCAAGAAGTATGGATGGTGAAGCAGGAAATGTTAAAAAAAGAAAAATATAGCTATACAGAATCTGATGATATATCTAACCTCAATAAATTTTTTAAAAAGGAAACTATAATCTTACAGAAAACAGCCATAAAGGACTAACAACTAAACTGATAACTGACATCTTGCATGCAAAACCAAGCACTAAAAGACAAACAAAAAATGTCAACAATGTTCTAAGAGGATTTTAAACCTAGAGTTCCTTTCCAAGTCAAGTAATCTTTCATGTACAAAGGCTAAATTAAGCTCTACCAAGTCTCAGAAAGAGTATCAACCATGAACTCATTCTGCTAAAGACTCCAAAGCATACTCCATTAATATTACAACTAAAAGAATCTGGGAAATTCAAGAGCCAAAATACTGCTTCCGGTAATGACTGAGTAAAATTCCACCAGAAAAGCTCCAACATATTCCTGGAAAACTAGAATACTGAGCAACTCAGGAAAGACCAGACGGGGTCCCAGTTAGATACATGTTCCCTGCTGATGGTGAGGCCTTGCACAAGCAGAAAGTAAAGGCCAAGGCAGACCTGGAAACCACCTGAACATTGAGGGCATCCCCCAACCAACAAACAGATTCCCACAGCAAAGAGCAGATGCCTTACTGGATAAAGGCAGTTAAAGAAACAATCATTGACTGACCACTTAGCTATGCTGACCAAGGGCTAGGAAGCCAGGCTTAAAAGTAAAAACAAGAATTAAACAAAACAAAAAAGTTAACATGGAAGAAAAAGGAAATTATTTGAAATTTCCTCAATCCAAACAAAGAAGAGAAGTAGACAAGGTATAAGCAACAAATAACTTGAGGTAAAGGTAAAATATATATAATATGATATAAAAATACATAATAAATCAAAATGAAAAAATTAAACTAAGTATAAAAAGTACCACAACAAAGCAGAATGTAATTGAATTTTGAAGAGAGACAAGAGACTGTGTGTTAGGTCGGGGGAACAGGGAAGGTCACCAAGACTGGAGCTGTGTAAAATATGCTGCCCCTTCTAGACGTCACCTAACCCCCTTGCTTAAAAACCGCCCGCACCAAGACCCAGCAGCAAGCTCACAACTCCCTATCTGGAGTTCTATGAGCTCTGCCCGGGAGCACAGGAATTAACTCGCTCACTCTAAGGTTTTTTGGTCTGCCTCTTCTCTCTTTCGCCTCCTAAACCTTACACTGTGAAATTGTATAAACCCTCCATCAAAGTCAGTTTATAAGCAACACATCTAAAACAAGTTGTCAAAGAAAAGTTTAAAGTAATGGAATGGACAAAATATAGAAAAAGGCATAAAAATGAAGACTGGATTATCCATATTTATAATAAATTCAGGGGCAAATACAAAATTCCTGTCTCAACACAGCACCAAATGCAAAAAAGTAAAATTCCTACAAATAAAAGGTAAATTTATTTTAATGTATTAAAAAAAACAGCAAAACAGGCATACTAGGAGACAACACTAGTGATGAGAGATTGCTTTTTTATTAACTGGCATTGCAAAAATGGCACTTTATGTGCCGGCAGAGCTTTGACAAAAACAACTCATTGTTTTTAAAAGCAACCTAAAACACTGAAATTCGCATGACAATGTGGCAAAAAAAATTTCCAAAACGTCAAATTTTTTTAAATAAAAAACAAAGCAGGGTGCATGGGTGGTTCAGTGGTGGAATGCTCGCCTTCCATGTGGGAGACTCAGGTTCAATCGATTCCCAGACCATGCACCCAAAGGGGAAAAAAAAAACAAACGAAGGGAAAGAAAGCATAATGTTGACAAGAACATACTAATGGGAGTATTGTTCTTATAACGTTTCCTATAATATTTTTACTTTTCAGAAGGACAAACTGACAACTAATATGAAAAGACTTACAGTTAAAAATAATATCATTATAAAATGGGCACAAATTTTCTGGGAGGGAATTTGGCAATAAATGCCAGATATCTTAAAAAATAGATAAAATTTTGAGAGCACCATTGCTGGATCATATTGCTAAGATTATCCTTACCTTTTAAGAAACTGCCAAACTGTCTTCCAATTTGGATGTACAATTTTGCATTTCCATACGCAATGAAGGAGATTCTGAATCCACACCAACATTGGTCTTGTCAGCATTGGTATTGTTAGCATTTTGCATTTAGCCACTCTAACAAGTGTGTAGTGGTATTATATTATGGTTTAAATTTGTACTTAGTTAATGCAAATCTTGTTAGACATATTTCAGTATGGTTATTTGCCATCTGTATGTTTTCACTGCTAAGATGTGTGTTAGAATCTTCCACACAAATTTAAATTGGGCTTTTTTTTTCTCATGGTTGAGTTTTAAGAATTCTTTATTTATTTTGTATACAAGTCCTTTATCGCAATATATTTTGAAAATATTTTCTTAAAAAAATAAGTAGGTAAAGCTTTGACCCCACAATTCTACTTCTAGAAACATATCCTAAGGAAATAACCAAGAATGGGGACAAAGACTTATCCACAAATGTCCAACAGAATGCTGTTTTAGTTAGGGGAAAAATTAAATTTCAACAGGAAAATGTTGAAGCCAATTATAATACATCCATATGACAGTATACCATTGAAATAATAATGCATGTAGGATTATTTTTACTTTAATAGACATGATTAAAACTACAAGTTATTAAATGAAGAAAAAGCAGGTTTCAAAGTAAACCTTATGGCAGAGTACCTTATATCATCAGACTAATCCTAAAACACATACTTTTTAAACTCTAAACAAAATATAAATGTCAACTCCTAGAAAACACTGGAAGGCAACCAAAAACAGGAATAAATTCATTGTGAAAGTGAAATCAAACCTTGAAAGAAGGTAACTACACACAGGTAAGATTCCCCTTCATATGGCTTTTCAGTTGAGAGCATTCCCCAGTCTGCATAGCACGTAGACCTCAACCAGAAAGACACAGACTTATTGGCTTGAAGAGACAGAAAACAAAGTTTGGAGCTCCCAGAATGGCTAAAATGTGAGGGAGCCACTGAGATGAAACTCAAAAAGTACACATACGTGTATAGTGATAGTGACTAAATGTACAAATTTTAAAAATGTTTTTGCATGAGGAAGAACAAAGGAATGTCATTACTGCAGGGTGCTGAAAATAGATGGTAATTAATATTTTAAAATTTCAACTTACATGTGAGATTAAAGCAAAAAATGTTTATTTGGTACAAAATTCATATTTTGACTAGTGCATTTTCTAATCTAACTTACGTAGACAGCTTAATTGAACACCATAAGTACATGGAACCTTGAGCAGGACATGAGATTTTGTGGGTTTGTCCAAAGACTGATGCCCCTATAAATCCCAGAGTGATTTGAACAGTGAAAAAAAAGTATTTGCAAAGTCTCCTTCAGGGAATGGTGAGAAAGGGGGAAAACTCAACTTCCCCAAGTTAAATTCTTGATATTCTCACAAGCAGTGTGGACAACCAAAGCAATAGGCTGAGCCCTCAGTCTTGGGGTTTCTTCATATGAAACTTAACCCCACAAAGGATAGGTCAAGCCTACTTAAAATTAGGCCTAAGAGTCACCCCCCAAGAGAACCTCTTTTGTTGCTCAGATGTGGCCTCTCTCTCCAGCCAACACAACAAGCAAACTCACCACCCTCCCCCGTCTACGTGGGACATGACACCCAGGGGTGTGGACCTTCCTGGCAACGTGGGACAGAAATCCTAGAATGAACTGAGACTCAGCATCAAGGGATTGAGAAAACCTTCTTGACCAAAAGGGGGAAGAGTGAAATGAGACAAAGTGTCAATGGCTGAGAGATTCTAAACAGAGTCCAGAGGTTATCCTGGAGGTTATTCTTATGCATTAAATAGATATCACCTTGTTAATCAAGATGTAATGGAGAGGCTGGAGGGAACTGTTTGAAAATGTAGAACTGTGTTCCAGTAGCCATGTTTCTTGATGATGACTGAATAATGATATGGCTTTCACAATGTGACTGTGTGATTGTGAAAACCTTGTGTCTGATGCTCCTTTTATCTACCTTGTCAACAGACGAGTAGAACATATGGAATAAAAATAAATAATAGGAGGAACAAATGTTAAAATAAATTTATTTTGAAATGCTAGTGATAAATGAAAGCGAGGGGTAAGGGGTATGGTATGTATAACCTTTTTTTTCTCTGTTATTGTTTTATTTCTTTTTCTGTTGTCTTTTTATTTCTTTTTCTGAATTGATGCAAATGTTCTAAGAAATGATGAATATGCAACTATGTGATGATATTGAGAATTACTGACTACATATGTAGAATGGAATGATATGTTAATGTTTTTGTTCTTAATTTTTTTAATTAATAAATAAATAAATTTTTAAAAAAAGAGCCTCCTTAGAGAGGAAGATCCCTATGATGAGGAATGTGAAAAGGTTCTTATCAGGTTTGAAAAGAGACTAAAGTGTGAAAACTAAAGGTTTGAAAAGAAAGAGAGGGGATTTGTAAGAATTAAACTCAGTTTAGCTCTCACAAAGGTGATACAGGCAGGGAAAGGGCAGGGCCTCTGATGCAAGCTTAGAACTGGCTCCAAATCCTTAATAACCAGGGTCATTAAAAATGTAAAGCATAATCAAAGGGGGAAACTTCAACAGGAAGTTCAAATTAGTTAGATTTCCCAAATAGGCTGTAACCTCTGGAATATCCAATCGGCAGAGAAACGAGGAAGGGACTGTGGGTTAGGCACAGGTATAAAACTGTCTTGGCATTCTATTGTTTAGCACACTGGCCACCATTTTGCTCTTGGCTAGGCGCCCATTTTTGCAAGCTCGTGAATAAATTATTTTCTCCTTCAAAAAAAAAAAAAAAGAAAAGAAAAAAGTTACATAAAATAGATGGTCAGAGAAGGTTCCAAGATGGCGGATTAGCAAGGTGTGGAATTTGGTTCGTGCTGCAGAGCAGCTAGTAAATAGCCAGGAACAGTACAGAACAACTGCTGGGGCCACATCAGTGACCGTGCAACAGTGTACACCAATCTGGACAAGCCGGACCAGCTGCGAGCCCCCCCAGAACCGTGAGTCCCCCAAGCCACAGAGGCCGGTGCCCCACCTCCACAGGCTGGTTCCCAGAGGGGAAAGGAAAGAGCCTTTACTAATAGCAAGGGGCTGAGCTCAACCAAGCTTCAATTGTGGAATTAATTAACAAATTCTGATTACTAAAAATAGGCCCCCAACTCAACTAAACCTCAAATAAAAGCTAAAGTCAGTAGTTCTTGCACCAGAACAGAGGGGACAGGGCTGACAGGGGGCAAAAAAGAGGTTTGTCATATCAGACAGTATATTATACTTGAAAAGGTCTGTACTATAAAAATAAAAGAGGGGACACATAGGACCTGGAGATACACAGAGCAACGTACCAACTTAAGCTCTTGATTAACAAACCTGAGGAACAGGGGTCCTGCTCTGAAAAGGATTTTTTTTTTACAACTGCAAGACTTCTCAGGCTCCAAATGCTTTAGTAAGGGTGAAATTAAGCTTGTCTAAGAGACAAAGAGACTGGTCAGATGAAAGGAGGTAATTTCCTGGAGGCTGTGCCTTCCCCAGGAGAGGGGTGGGACCCAGCTCAGGTGGAATCCCTCCCTCAAGGAATTCAGACCCCAGGGACTGGAAAACTGAAGCCATTAAAGCCAGCCTACAACCTCTCCTCTGTCTCAAACACACCCCCAGCAGGGATAGTCTACTGAAGTTAAAGGCACCACATCACTTTATGCTAGTGGGACCTGCAGGCAGACAAGCAACATGTATTGGGCAGGATAGGAAAAACAGAGTTTAGAGGCTTCATGGGAAAGTCTTTCAACATGCTGGGTCTCACCCTCAGGGAAAACAGATGCAGGTGACTCTTTCCTCCTTAGAGGAGGCCAGTCTGGTCTGGGAAAATCTGACTGGCATCTATAATACCTAAGTAGACCCTCCTAAGACAAAAAAAAAGTCACCATACAGGCAGGGCAAGAAACAAGAAAACAATAACCAAAAAATTCTGATCAATTAAACAAAATCTATGCTAGAGGTCTAAGATACGTTGAACTGAATATCAAAGAACAGATAGAGAACAAAGCCATCCAGCAAGAAATCCTAGGTAAAAGAGTAAAAACAATCTCCAAAATAAACTAATTAAGGAAATTAAATGCTTAGATGCCAGCAAAAAATAACAAATCATACTAGGAAAATTAAAGATATGGCCCAGTCAAAGGAACAAACCAACAGTTCAAATGAGAAACAGGAGTTGAAACAATTAATTCAGGATGTTCAAACAGACATGGAAAATCTCATCAAAAATCAAATCAACGAATTCAGGGAGAATATAAAGAAGGCAAGGGACAAACAAAAAGAAGAAATCAAAAGCCTGAAAAAACAACTCACAGAACTTATGGGAATGAAAGGCAAAGTAGAAGAGATGAAAAAACAATAGAAACCTACAATGTTAGATTTCAAGAGGCAGAAGTTAGGATTAGTGAACTGAAAGACGGTACATCTGAAATCTGACAAGCAAGAGAAAATATAGGGAAAAGAATGGAAAAGTACAAGCAGGGACTTAGGAAACTGAATGACAACATGAAGTGCATGAATATACATGTTGTGGGTGTCCCAGAAGGGGAAGAGAAGGGAAAAGGAGGAGAAAGACTAATGGAGGAAACTATCACTGAAAATTGCCCAACTCTTATGAAAGACTTAAAATTACAGATCCAAGAAGTGCAGTGTACCCCAAACAGAATAGATCCAAATAGACATACTCCAAGACACTTACTAATCAGAATGTTAGATGTCAAAGAGAAAGAGAATTTCGAAAGCAGCAAGAGAAAAGCAATCCATCAGATACAAGGGAAGCCCAAAAAAGACTATATGTACATTTCTCAGCAGAAACCATGAAGGCGAGGAGACAGTGGTATGACACATTCAAGATTCTAAAAGAGAAAAACTGCCAACCAAGAATTCTATATCCAGCAAAACTGTCCTCCAAAAATG
This sequence comes from Myrmecophaga tridactyla, assembly GCA_004026745.1. Classification (NCBI taxonomy): domain Eukaryota; kingdom Metazoa; phylum Chordata; class Mammalia; order Pilosa; family Myrmecophagidae; genus Myrmecophaga; species Myrmecophaga tridactyla. Next base: position 37,585 of record PVIY010017117.1, read on the forward strand.
AGGGGGAAATTAAAACATTTTCATACAAAAAAAAACCACCAAGAGAATTTGTGACCATGAAACCAGCTCTGCAAGAAATATTAAAGGGAGTGCTAGCAACAGATAGGAAAAGACAGCAGAGAGAAGTATGGAGAAGAGTGTAGAAATGAAGACTATCAGTAAAGGCAAAAAGAGGAAAAATTACATATGACGTAAAAAATCCAAAATGCAAAATGGTAGAAGAAAGTTCCACCCTTACAGTAATAACACTAAATGTTAATGGATTAAACTCCCCAATCAAAAGACATACACTAGCAGAATGGATTAAAAGCAAGACCCATCTATATGCTGTCCACAGGAAATGCATTTTAAACCCAAGGACAAACATAGATTGAAAGTGAAAAGTTGGAAAACAATAATTCATGCAAACAACAATCAGAAAAGAGCAGGAGTAGCTATACTAATATCCAAAAAATTAGACTTTAAATATAAAACAATTAAAAGAGACAAAGAAGGACACTATGTATTAATAAAGGAAGAATTCAAAAAGAAGACCTAACAATCATAAGTAATTTTGCACCGAACCAGAGTGCTCCAAAATACTCTATGTAGGGTATGACTCCCAGGGGTATAAACCTCCCTGGCAACGTGGGACAGAAATCCTAGAATGAGTTGGGATTCAACATCAAGGGATTGAGAAAATCATCTCGAACAAAAGGGAGAAGAGAGAAATGAGACAACACAAAGTATCAGTGGCTGAGAGATTTCAAACAGAGTCAAGAGGCTATTCTGGAGGTTAGTCTATTGAGCACATCAGGCAGAAGAATGCACAGCTTTGTCCAGTAACACCATCAGATAGTACTGCGTGATCCATTTCTGGATCTTTACAATCCATCCTGTTGAACATTCTGTACTCCTTAAGCATCAAATGCCCAAATATACACTCTATCACCTGATCACCTGTTCTCAACTTTAAATCTCAAAGTTTGCTCATTAATGTTAGTTCATATTAGTGAGACCATACGGTATTTTTTCTTTTGTTTCTGGCTAATTTCACTCAGCATATGTCCTCAAGGACAAAAGCTCAGATGTGGCCTCTTTCTTCAAGCCAACTCTGTAGGTGAAATCACCACCCTCTCCACTATGTGGAACATGACTCCCAGGGATGTAAATCTCTCTGTCAACGTGGGACATGACACCCAGGGATAAGACTGGCTCTGGCATCACGGGATTGAGAAAGTCTTCTTGACCAAAAAGGGGAGAGAAAGAAATAAAATAAAGTTTCAATGGCTGAGAGATTTCAAATAGAGTCAAGAGGTCATTCTGGATGTTATTCTTATGCAGCATATAGATATTCCTTTTCAGTTTTTGGTGTATTAGAATAGCTAGAGGGAAATACCTGAGTCTGTTGAACACTAATCTAAGAGCCTTGATTCATGAAGAGACTGTATAACTATGTAGCTTTTAAGATACGACCATGTGATTTTGAAAACCTTGCAACAGACACTCCCTTTATCCAGTGTGCGGACAGAAGAGCAAGAAAATAAAGATAAAAAATAAATTTAAAATAGGGGGTAAGGAGGGTATGGGATATTTTGGGTATTCTTTTTTACTTTTATTTTCAATTTTATTATTTTAATTTTTTTGGAGTAATGAAAATGTTCAAGAATTGATTGTGATGATGAATGCACAGCTATATGATGATACTGTTAATGAATGATTGTACTCTTTGGATTATTATGTGGTATGTGAATATATAATATATATCAATAAAACTGCATTTAAAAACCCCATATCCTAATACCTGGACCTTGTGAATGTCACTTTATATGGCAATACAAAGTCTTTGCAAACATGATTAGATTAAGGATCTTGAGATGAGAATATCCTTGATTACTCAGGTACACTCTATGAATAATCACATGTATCCTTAAAAGAGGGACATGGAGAAGGCAATGTGAAGGTGAAACAGACAGCTTTGAGGATGCTGGCCTTGATGATTGGAGTGATGTGGCCATGACCCAAGAAATGCTGGCAGGGACCAAAAACTGGAAAAGGCAAAGAATGGATTCTTCCCTAGACCCTCTGGAGGGAGCAGAGTCCTGCCATGATCTTGATCATGTCCCAGTGATACTGATTTGGACTTCTGGTCCCCAGAACTGTGAGAGGATAAAGTTACTGTTTTAAGTCACCAAGTTTGTGATAATCTGTTACAGCAGTCACTGTTTATTCCCCGAAACCACAACTACACAAATACAGTATCCAAAACAACAACAAAAACAGAATAATATTCTTCATAAATTTATATAAAAAGTCTTCAGAAAATATTTCTAGATAGATTTTAGCAATATAGTAAAAGAATCATACACTGTGGCCAAGTAGGGTAGATTCCAGGGATGCAAGGTTGGTTCAGTTTTTAAATATCAATCCATGTAATTTCTAATCTTAACAAGATTAAGAAAAATCACGTGATCTTATCAATCAATGCAGAAAAAGAATTTGACAAAAATCAACAGGCATTCCTACAAAAAAAATCTCAGAATAAAAGAAATAGAGGGAACTTCTTCAACTTGACAAAGGGCATCTAAAAAAAGCTACAGCTAACATTATTATAATTAAGAAAGACTGACGATCAAGAACAAGGCCAAGGAATTCAACAACAAAAAGACAACCCAACTGAAAAATGGGCAAAGAACTTAAACAGACATTTATACAAAGAAAATACACAAATGGCCAAAAAGCACATGAAAAGATACTCAATATCATTAGTCATTAGGGAAATGTAAATCAAACCACAATGAGATCGCATGTCATACCCAATAGAATGGCTACCATTAAACAAATGGAAAAAATAATCCCTCATATATTGTTGGTGGGAATGTAAAATGGTGTAGCAACTCTGGAACACAGCTGGGTGGTCCCTAGAAAGCTGAGTTGCCATATGACTTAGTAATCCCACTTGTAAACTTATACCCAAAACAACTGAAAGCAGGGACTCAACAGATATATTCAAACTGATGATCACAGTAGTATTATTCACAATTGTCAAAAGTAGAAGCTACCAAAATGTCCATCAATGTAAGAATGGATATACAAAATGGGGTCTACCCATACAATGGATTATTATTTAGCCATAAAAAGGAATGAAGTTCTGACACTTGGACAGCATAGACGAACCTTAAAGATACCATGTTGAGTGAAATAAGTCAGACCCAAAAGGGCAAATATATGATTTCACTGATAAAAAGAAATTAGAATAAGCAAATTCATAGAGTCAGAAATTAGAATGCAGGTACCCAGGGGCAGGGATGGACATGGGGAATGGGGGATTAATGCTTAATTAGTACAGAGTATCTATTTTGGGTGAGTGATGGAAAAGTTGTGATAATAAATGATAGTGATGGTAGCACAACCTTGTGAATATATTTAACACCACTGAATTGCATACTTGAAAATGGCTCAAATGATTAATTTGGGGTTCTACATACGTTATCAGAATAGAACTGTACAACACAAAAAGTGAATCCTATAGTAAAGTATGAACTACAGCAAATAATAATATAATAGTAATAATGCTTCATCAACCGCAACAAAGGTACCCACAATAATTCTACGCATTAATAGGGAAAACTGTGTAAGGGAACTCTGCACTTTCTGCATGGTTTTTCTGTAATCCTACAATGCTCTAATAAATATTTTTAAAAGAACAAGGCAAAGATGTTCACAGTCACAATTCTTATTTAACATAGTGCTGGAAGTTCTAGCTAATGCAATAAGGCAAGAAAAAACATACAGTATTGTTTCTATTGAAAGACAGAAAGCTGTTCTGTTAGAACTAATAAGCAAGATCAGCAAGGTCACAGGATACACATAGATTTTCAATTGCATTTCCACATTAGCAATAAAAATGTGGACATCAAAATAAAAATATATAGGATGGTGCGATGGTGGCTCAGTGGCAGAATTCTCACCTGCCATGCCAGAGACCTGGGTTCAATTCCTGATGCCTGCCCATGTGAAAAAAATCTATCTATCTATCTATATCTATATCTATATCTGTATATATATATAGTACCATTTATAGTTGCAAAAAATTTAAATGCTTTGGTGTAAATTTAACAAAACAGGAACAAGGCTTGTGTGGTGAAAACTATGAAATATCGATGAAAGAAATTAAAAATCTAAGTAAATGGAGAGACATATCCTGTTCAAGGACTGGAAGACTTAACATCATAAAGATGTCAATTCTCACAAAATTGATTACACAATTGGATTAATGCAACTCCTATCAAAATTTCAGCAAAATTTTTGGTAGATATTAGAAAAGATTATTTTAAAATTTAAATGGAAAAGTAAAAGAACTAAAATGGCTAAAACAATTTTGAAAAAAATATTGAGAGGAATCATCCTACTAAATTTTAATGAAGATTCAAAAGCAATTCAATGGAGGAAAAGCAGCTTTTTAGAGACAATCTTTTAGAAAAAAAAACTTAGAGGAGAAAATCCGTGGGATTTAGGGCTATGAAAAGAGTTCTTAGACTTGACAACAAACGCACAATCCATTAAAAGAAAAATTGATAAATTATACTTCATCAAAACTAAAATGTTTTGTTCTGTGAAAGATCCTTTCAAGATGATGAAAATACAAACTAGACACTGGGAGACAATATGTGCAAACCACTTATCTGGCAATGGACTAGTATCTAGAATATATAAAGAACTCTCAAAACTCAATAGTGAAAAAACAATTCACTTAGAATATGGGCAAAGTATATGAAGAGACATTTCAATGAACAGTATATACAGATGAGAAATAAGCATATGAAAAGACATTCAACATCATTAGACATAGGGAAAGGCAAATTAAAGCAACAATGAAATACCACTACACACCTCTCAGAATGGCTAAAATAAAAAACAGTGACAATGTCAAATGTTGGTGAGGATGCAGAGAAACTTTGTTATTCATACATTGCTGATGGAACATAAAATGGCACAGCCACTCTGGAAGACTTAGCAGTTTCTTTCAAATCTAAAGATGCTTTTAGCATACAATCCAGCAATTGCACTTGTGTACATTTATACCAGAGAAAAGAAAACATATGTTCAAACAAAAACCTGCATACAAACATTTTATACCAGTTTTATTCATAATAGCCCAAAACTGGAAACAACCAAGAAGTCCTTCACCTGGTACATGACAAATCTGCAGAGAATTATATTGAATGAAAAAAGCCAGTCCCAAAGGTTATATTTTGTATGTAATTCTTGAAATGACAAAATAGAATTAGAGAACAGAATAGTAGTTGCCAGGGTTTAAGGAGGGAGTTGGGTAGAGATGAAAGTGGATCTGACTATAAATAGGCAACATTTTATCTTTGTGGTGATGTTAATGTTATGTAGGATACTATCCTGGTTGTGATACTGTAACAAGGTTTTGCAAGATGTTATCATAGGGGAAAACTAGGTAAAGAGTTGAAAAGATTATCAAAAGCCACTATAGCAACTGCAAAACAAAGACTGCTAAGTCACTTAGTCAATTTGATTCTGGCAGGCAAGACTCCACAGGATGAGGGCCCACCTCTACAACATTCCCCTTCGGGCACCACCCACAAGTTTGGGGGCCCAGGCCACCGATGCTTCTGACCAACTGGCTACAAATTTAGGGGTTCCCACCACTGGGAATTTGCTAAAACGATTGACAGAACTCACCAAAAGCACTATACTTGTAATTACAGCTTTAATACAGTAAAAGGATTCAAATAAGAAGCCAAAAAAAAGAGTCACATAGGTGAGGTCTGGTAGAGTCTTGAATGCAAGACCCTAGAGTGAGAATGCATCACCCTCCCAACAAAGAGATGTATTTTCTCAATCATGGAAGCTCTTCAGAGCTTTGAGGGTGCTGAGTTGATATGGGGTCTTATTACGTAAGCATAATGATGGCCTATTGGCCCAAAATCTCGGAATTATCTCTCCAAACTGCAGCAATTCTGATAGTTTTTTTTTTTTTTTTTTTGCATGGGCAGGCACTGGGAATCGAACATGGGTCTCTGGCATGGCAGGCAAGATTTCTTATAGATTTATAGCTTAAAAAGATGGGTACGTTTTAGATCGATGAATACAATGACCCAAGAAGAGGTGATTTAATTATTGAGCATGTACAGAATGACGACATACTTACTCACAAGACATATGTAAGAAAACGATGGCCTTAATATGATGATGGGTGTTAATTTTTAGTATTATAATGAGGTATAGGTGACATATAGGTCTAAGCTACTGCACTTGTCACGTGGGCCCATTCTGGTTAGATTCAGCCTCAGTTATCAAGATAACTTTGGACTTGAGGTGGGTTAGTTCCGGGCTGACCCAAGACCCTTCATTAATAAATATTATGGACTGTTTTCAGTAATTACAAGACTCCGAATAAAACGGGTACAAATGAAGGTCAGTCACAGGTTTTTACAATCACAGCGGCACAAAATAAAGGCCATCCAATCATTATCACAGATCAAGGCAGTTGGATTACAATTTAGAGATTTCAGGTATTTCCCTCTGTCTACTGCAGTATACCAGAAAGCAAAAAGGAGTATCCAAATAATGATTCATTAATCAAAATCATCCATTAATCCCCTTCGGGGAATGGTGAGAAAGGGGGAAAATTCAGCTTCTCCAAGTTGAATTCTTGATATTCTTACAAGCAGTGAGGACAATCAAAGCTATAGGCTGAGCCCCCAATCTTGAGGTTCGTTCACATGAAACTTAACCCCACAAAGGACAGATCAAGCCTACTTAAAATTAGGCCTAAGAGTCACTCCCAAGAGAACCTCTTTTGTTGCTCAGATGTGGCCTCTCTCTCCAGTCAACACAACAAGCAAACTCACTACCCTCCCCCTGTCTACATGGGACATGACTCCCAGGGGTGTGGATCTTCCTGGTAATGTGGGACAGAAATCCTGGAATGAGCTGGGACTCAGCATCAAGGGATTGAGAAAGCTCCTAGAATGAGCTGAGACTCAGAATCAGGGGATTGAGAAAACCTTCTCAACCAAAAGGGGGAAGAGTGAAATGAGACAAAATAAAGTGTCCATGGCTGAGAGAAATGAGACAAAATAAAGTGTCCATGGCTGAGAGATTCCAAACAGAGTCCAGAGGTTATCCTGGAGGTTATTCTTACGCATTAAATAGATATCACCTTGTTAGTCAAGAAGTAGTGCAGAGGCTGGAGGGAACTGCCTGAAAATGTGGAGCTGTGTTCCAGTAGCCATGTGTCTTGAAGATGATTGTATAATGATAAGGCTTTCACAATGTGACTGTGTGATTGTGAAAACATTGTGTCTGATGCTCCTTTTATCTACCTTATCAACACACGAGTAAAACATATGGAATAAAGATGAATAATAGGGGGAACAAATGTTAAAATAAATTTAGAGTGAAATGCTGGTGATTGGTGAGGGGGAGGGGTGGGGGGTATGGTATGTATGAATTGTTTTGTTTTCTTTTTATTTCTTTTTCTGAATAGATGCAAATGTTCCAAGAAATAATCATGATGATGAATATGCAACTATGTGATGATATTGTGAATTACTGATTATATATGTAGAACGGAATGATCAAAAGTTACAAATGTTTGTGTGTGTTTGGTGTTTTTTGGTATTTAAAAAAAATTTTTTTTTAATTATCCCTTAAATCCTCATTTCTCAGTTATATCCTTACCTCAAATGATCCACCACATTCTCCTGGAACCAGGGCAGGGAACCTCTGGGGTGATTTCCCATTAGCTGGCATGCGTACCCTGGACCTCTGCCCACCTTCCATAGCTGGAGGGGCGTCTGTATGCAGTCTGAGTTGGATGCATGGAAGATCCTGCAGCCTTCAGTAAGGGAGTAAAGTTCAAGGGCTCCAACAGAGACATCAAGAAATCCTAGAACAGTATCCATATCATTAGTGTCATTCCACATTTACCCCATAAAGTTCAGCAATCCCCATTCTGATTATTAGGGTAGATTCTGGAAACAATTATGACATTTTGAATCAAATTAATAAGTTCAAACCCACTTGTTATTGAATGGCCCCATAGCTGGCCTCATACCTTTACCCAGTCATCCTGACCCTTAATTCCAGGTTCAAGGCAGATCTGGGTTTAGGGGATGGAGGTGATTGGGCAGAGAATGACAATGCAGCTTCAAGGGAATGGGCTGGGGTGGGCGGACACTTGTTCATGGGGACCTGATGGGTAACAGTGCAGGCAGGAAATTTGAATGAAAACAAATGGCTAATCCCTTCCTTCTCTTTTATAATTTTGCCATTTTAGGGTGAAAAATCCTTTTAAAATTCTTCTACATGGAAGCTTTTAGCCTCTTTTTCCAGTTAGAAGGTGGTTCAAATTAATAATGTCAATATTATTCATTAAATCAGCAATTTAGGGGAGAAACCATGCTGCTATTAACTTACCGAAAGAGCACTTGACAAAACTCAACTGCCATTATTAATAAAAACTCAAACTAAAATTGGGGCAGAAGTAAATCACTTAAATACCACAAAAATCATCTACAAAACATAACCTTGAAATACCAGACTAAAAACTAAAATGATGAAAAGCTACTTCCATTAGAATACACAAAATAGCAATGTACTCTATAACTCAACATGTTTTGAGAGCTCTAGCTCTCTCATAGAAGATTAAATAATCAGAAATATTAGAAAGAAATAAAAATGTAGCTTTCTTTGCCGATGATGCGATTTTGTACATAGAAAACCTACCAGATTCTGCTATAATGGTACTAGAATTAATAGGGTAATTTGATGAGGGGCTGGACACAAGATAAAATGATAAGAGCAGATAGCTTTTCTCTACATTTTTTTATAGCACTGAGCAAATGAAAGCAGGAAAAAGCTCCATTAATAATGATAGAAAGAAATATATAAAATACGAATCATCTTTTTAAAAAAGGGCTGGACTTAGGCAATTAAAAATGCAAAAAAAAGGCAAACATAAGTCATACTGACATACTATATCCCTGAATAAGAGTTAATAAAAATGTCAACCCTCCCAAAGTATTACATTAAAGAAATGTAAAGAATAAATCAATTATGAAAAAATCTAAAAGAAAAATTAAGTACATATCTAAGTAACAAGAAGAGGTGGTGTATAAAATTTTGTGAAGGCAGCTAAGAAGATTCTGAAAGGGAAATTTATTTTCCTAAATGTTTTTTAACTCGGAATAAAGGCTAAACATTAATGAATGAACACTGAACTTAAGAAGTTAGAAAAAGGATGGAATTTAACTTACAGAGGAAACAGTATAGGTAAGAGTGGAAATTAAGGAAATAGAAAGCAAAAGTTTATTAAAGAGGATCAGCAAGGCCAACAGTCTGTTCTTTAGAAGGACTAATAAAATTAGTAAACCTGTGGAGAGATTGATCAAGGGAAAATCTAACCACACACTACTCAAACAAGATAAGACAGCAGGAGAGCTAAAATCTTATCCCTGACCTCCACAGAATTCCATCCACAAGATGATTTAATGCTCCACCAATTCACCCCACAAACTGCCAATTTACCATCCTCAAAAGCCAATGAAGCCGTCACTTACACCTCAAAATCACCTCAGCGACTCCCAAGCCATAAACCCTCGTGCACTCGCTTTAGTGGCGCGCGCCAACAGCGCTTACACGGCCTCTGAGGGCAACTTCCGTTCCCAGCCCTCACCCTTGGCACTGCTCTTTCTAGGGCTGTTGTTTCAGCACACGACCATAAAGCCTTGAGAGGGTGTAATCTACCTACATTCAATAAAGCGCAGTTACGCATCGGCTGCGACTTTCCGCGTTCAGTGTCCGTGAGTGGCGTTGTCAGACGAGGAACATGGCTGCACCGTAGTCGCTTCTCCATGAAGGCTGCCATCTTAGCGCCAATTCCGTACCGTTAGACAGTTCCACAGAACCGCAGATGGATTTTTTGTTGTTTTGCGCTTAACAAATTGGGATGGCTGGGCGGCTGCCGTGGCTCAGCAGGCAGAGCTCCGACCTGCTGTGCTGGAGGTCTGGAGTTCGATCCCTGGTGCTTCCTGCCCATATGCAAATTAAAAAAAAAATTGGGATGGCACACTCCTCCTCCTGGCCTATACCAAGAGGGAAAGGAGTTAGGGTGGTACAGTCCCCTCCCTGGCCCACTGCAGAAGAGGGGGAAGAAGTTAGGATGGTACAGTCTCCTCTTACTGGGCTGGAATTGCTGAGGAGCGGACTTGAATTCCCCTCAATCTCTATTTACACCCACTACCCCACTAAAATGTTAGTACATAGGCATAATAATAATAATAGGCTCTAATATGAATAATAATAGGCTCTAATATGAACAGCTAATATTTTTCAGCAGTCAATAGAAAAATATGTATAAAGCTTTATAAGCATCCTTTCAATGAAAATAGAGCTCCAAGACTTCCGTAACTCCTGTTGCCAACCAGGTCGCAGCCTCTTAGCCTGACTTATATGGAACTACAAGAGCTGCCACTGAATCATGGAAGAGAAGAAAGAATTCTGGATGTTCTTTAACTCTGAACTTTTACACGTTTTTCAAAATTTAATTTAATACACCCCCTCCAGGAAGCCTTTCCTGACGAGAAGTGGAGGGCCCTTTCCCCTGATGGTGTTTCAGACACAGTAGATAGGCCCAGGTTTAGCTCTGGTGTGGATTGCTAGGTGCCCTAAGGACATTCAAATTCTCTCTCTGGACCTTAGTTTGACAATCTGGAGAGTTAGAGTGTTGACTCTCAGATTATCCCATTTTCTCTGTCTTCCCTGCAATGTGTGAACTGAATGGAAAACAAATGGCATCTGTGAGAACATTGCTATAACACATGTACGTCTACAAAAATATCCAAAACTTATTATTCTTGTGACATCTGGACATTATCTCAAATCCTTCACTATACTAACTTCCACCATCAATGCCTCGCTGGGTTGATCTGAAACCTGGGAATTTCTTAATTCTACCAACCTCAAATTTGAACTCGATGTCCTCTGTTAATGATTCCATCATCAATGTCCTTCTGTTTTGAACCAGAAGCTAAGTTGCCATTAAATCTTCTACCATATGTGTATTTTTTTATATAGATTGAGAGATTGGCATCTGGTAATTTTCCAGTATCAATGCCTTTGTGGTTTAGATCTCAACTACTGGGCCATGGCTAACTTTTCCAGTACAAATGTTTATATTTTTTGTTTTCTTAGATTTCAAAGTTTTTTTTTCACATATATGTCATTTGATTTTTTATTAGAGAAGTTGTGGGTTTACAAAGCAATTATGCATAAAACATAGAATTCCCATATACCACTCTATTATTACTACTTTGTATTGGTGTGGTACATTTGTTACAATTGATGAAAGCATATTTGTATAATTATACTATTAACTATAGTTCATGGTTTAACTTAGGTTCACTGTTTGTGCAGTGAAGTTCTATGGGTTTTTTTAAAACAAATTTTATTGAGAAATCTTCACATCTGTACAGTCCATCCATAGTATATAATCAGTGGTTCACAATAGCATCACATAGTCATGTATTCATCACCATGATCATTTTTAGAACATTTATTTCTTTTTCTGGAGTGATGCAAATATTCCATGGATTGTTTAAAAATGTGTATTCTATTACCATAATACAACTGAACATTTTCCCTTTTAACCATATTTCAGTGCTATTATGTTCACATTGTTGTACTATTCAGCCATTCTGATAAATGTGACAATATTAATGAACCTTGAAGACATCATGTTGAGTGAAGTATGCCAGACATAAAAGGACAAATATTGAATGGTCCTACTCATGAAATACCAACAATGTTCTGATTAGACCTCTAAAACAGACATCTGTCAACAAATGACTGGATTCAAGTTCAGACCAGCAGGGGGATGATGTTTGTAGAGTAACAGAAGCCCAGGTTCAACAACTTGAGTAGGAGATCGTTGGATGTAGTTCATTCATGGTAGAAGGCTGCACAGGCTCAGGCTTGTAGCCTGTAAAATAGGATGGTGATTTCTGGTGAAATCATTAACAGAGGTTTTTAGATCAAAGCAGGGGGACTGGTGGCAGAAAAGCTAATTTATTCCTAGGATACAGACATAGAATATTTCATGGCAGCCAGGGTTCAAAGTCAGAAGTGATGGTATATCACTTCAGAGATTAGATCATAAAAGACTGTGACTTCCATTTGTCTCTCTTCCCACTCCCCCACTTCCCATTATTCAGTCTGGGAGAAGCCAGCTGCTATATCACAAGGACATTCAAGCAGCCTTTGGAAAGACACATGTGCCAAAGAACCAAGGCCTCCTGCCATCAACTCAGTAAGGAACTGAGGACTCCACCCTATAGCCAAGTGAATGAGCCATCTTGGAAGTGAAACCTCAGCCCCGACCGACAAGTATTGAATAGAACACCTTGAGAGACCCTGAGACAGATCCACCCAGCCAAGCTGCTCCAAAATACCTGACCTACAGAAACTGTGAAATAATAAATGTGGTAGGTTGAATGATGCCCCTCCACAAAGACATAGTCAAGGCATAAACCCAGG
>PVIY010017118.1:0-50165 GCA_004026745.1 Myrmecophaga tridactyla
TATGAGTACATAAAAGTATTACTCGTTTGAAACAGTTAAATAAAACTTAATTCTGTAGTGCATAACCTAATCATTTAAATTTTTACATTGTTTTGAATATTTTGAAATTATAAAAATTTTATATTCCTGTATATAACATTTTTTGCAAAATATGCAACTATACTTTTTAAATCCTAGAACTGAAATTAGTAGTTACATGTTCATATCTATTTACAGTGTTCAATATGATATTTGCCTTTATAGATCTTTTCTTTTTATTTTTACTGATTTAAAAAAAGCTTTATTTATTGCAGATATTAATTTATTTTTATTAAAGAATTGTAGGTTTACAGAAAAATCATGCGGAAAGTATAAAATTCCATATACCCCTCTCAGACACAATTTTTTAACTAATATTTTGAATTAGTGTGGTACCTTCATTACAATCAAAATGATAATATTATAATTATACAAAGAACCATAGCCAAGAGATTACATTAGGGTTCACTGTTTGTGTTGTCCACTTCTATGATTTAAAAAAAATATTCTGCTAATATATAAGGAATCTACAATTTCCCCCTTTTAATCACATTGAGATATACAATTCAGTGGTGTTAGTTACATCTGCAGTGCTGTGCCACCTTCACCACTATTCATAACAGAAACTTTTCTATCACATCAACAAAAACTCTTTACTACTTAAGCATTAACTCCTCATTCCCCACGCCCACCCCAGACTCTGATAACCTGTATTCTAGTATATGGCTTTATGAGTTTATATATGCTAATAACTTTATATAAGTGAGGTCATATAATAATTTCCTTTTATACTAAGTTTATTTCACTCAATGTGATGTTTTCAAGATTATCCATGTTGCAGTATGTATCACAACCTTGTTTTATTTATGGCTGGATTATATTCCATTTTACATATATACCCCATTTTGTATAACCACTCATATTGAGGGACAGTTTGGTCGATTCCATCTTTTGGCAATTGTGAATAATGCCACTCTTAATATGGTGTGTTGAAATTGTAAATGCCCCCACTATTGAGTTACATGCCAGAAGTGGGACTGCCAGGACATATAGGAATAGCATGCATAACTTTCTGAGGAACTAATTTCAAACTGTTTTACCCAGTAGGTGCTCCATTTTACATTCCCAGCAACAATGAAGGAGTGTTCCTATTTCTCTACAACCTTCACAACAGTTAACCATTTCCTTTTAATAATAGCCATTCTAATGGGTGTGAAATGGTATCTCATTGTGGTTTTGAGTTGCATTTCCCTAATGGCTAATGATAGTAAGCATATTCTTATGTGTCAATTGGCCATTTATATATCTTTGCTGAAATGTCTATTCAATTATTTTGCCTGATTTAATTGGATTGTTTGTCTTTCTGTTGTTGACTTGTAGGATTTCTTCTATATCCTGAATATTAAACCCATCTCATATACGTAGCCAACAAATATTTTCCTCCATCCTATAGTCTGTCTTTTTACTTTTTACTTTCATGGTTATGTCCTTTGATTCAGAAGTTATTAATTTTGATAAATCACATTTATCTATTTTTTCTTGTTGCTTGTGTTTTGGGATAGCATATCTAAGAAACCATTCTCTATCACAGATCCTGAAGAGGCTTCCCTATGATTTCTTTTGTGGGGTTTATATTATTAGTTCTTAAAATTATGTCTTTGATCCATTTTGAGTTATTTTTTGCATATGGTATAATGCAGGTTTCCACCATGTTTCTTTTCCATATGTTTCCAACACCATTTTTAGAAGAGACTATTCTTTCCCCATTGAGTAGATTTGTCACCCAAATTAAAACTCAGTTGGCCATATTGTGAGGATTTCTTTCTGAACTGTCATTTCAAATTCATTTGTCCATATGTTTGTCCTTATGCTAGAACCATGATGTTTTGACTCCTGTAGTTTGTTCCAACTTTGTCATTTTTTTCAAGATAATTTTAGCTATCCAGGGCTCCTGAACCATCATATAAATTTGGTGATTTTTCTTTTCTATTTCTGCAAAGAAACTGTTGAAGTTTTAATTGGGATGTTACATTGGTACACTTGACATCTTAGCAATATTTAAGCCTCCTATCCATGAACATGGAATGTTCTCCCACTAATTAGGTCTTTAATTTCTTTCAGAAATGTTTTGTAATTTTTAGTGTTCATTTCCTTTGCATCCTTAGTTACATTTATCACTATATATTTCATTCTTTTAGTTGCCATTTTAAATGATTTTTAGTTATCCACTTCAGATTGTTCTTCGTTAATGTGCTCTTCATTAGTATTGTTACCACTGACTTTCGCATGTTGAATCAACCTTGCATGACTGGAATAAATTCTACTTAATCATGTAGTACAGTTCTTTTAATGTGCTATTGAATTTTCTTTGCTAAGTTTTTTTTTTTTTTGAGGAGTTTTGCATTATATTCATAAAAGATATTTGGTCTGTAATTATCTTTTCTTGTGGTATCTTTATCTGTTTTAGGTATTAGGATAATGTTGGCCTCATTCTATGGGTAAGGTATTGTTCCCTCATCCTCCAATTTTTCAGGAGTTTGAACAAGAATGCTAGTTCTTCCTAAAGTGTTTGGCAAAATTCACCAGTGAAGTCAAGTAGTCCTGAGTTTATTTTTTGAAAAAAAAATTTATCACTGATTCAAACTCTTCTACTTTTACTGGTCTGTGGAGAGCTCCTAGATTTTTTGGAGGACAATGTAGGAATATCTCCATTTCATTCAGTATCTCTAATTTGTTGGCATACCGTTATTCTTAGTATATTCTTATAATAATTGTTTTTATTCCTCTGAGATCATTAGTGATGTAATCTATTACATTTCTTGAGATATTAGTTATTTATGCCTCCTTATTTTTGTCAGTCTAACTACAGTTTTGTCTATTTATTTTTCAAAGAACCAACTTTGGGTTCATTGATTTTCACTGTTGTTTCTTTGTTTTCTATGTCATTAGATCGCTGCTCTAATCTTTGTTATTTCTTTTCTAGTGTTTGCTTTGGGCATAGTTTGCACTTCTCTTTTTTGTTCCTCCCTTGTTAGGTTTTATCTTGTTTCTTTGGAAGAGCTATCATGTTCTGTTTCTTTATTTGTTTTGTAATCTTTTGTTGCACACTGGATTTTTAAATATTTTAATGTGTTAATTCTGGGATTTGTTTCCTTGCATGTCTCTTCCTTAAGTTTGAATCCAGATAGTGATATTATAGTGA
This sequence comes from Myrmecophaga tridactyla, assembly GCA_004026745.1. Taxonomy (NCBI): domain Eukaryota; kingdom Metazoa; phylum Chordata; class Mammalia; order Pilosa; family Myrmecophagidae; genus Myrmecophaga; species Myrmecophaga tridactyla. The sequence goes on from PVIY010017118.1 coordinate 3,221, forward strand.
TTTCCTTGAGTTTCAGAAGCTAACAAAAACTGACAAAACATCAGGAAAACCATCTTTCAGTTTTTTTTTGTTTTTTTTTTCAGCTGCACTGGCTGGGCACTCCTTCAGAGTTTAATCCTTCTGTCAAGAAGTTCAGCGTAAGGCACATGTTTAGGGTCTTGCCCATTTTTTTTATAAGCCTGTGTTTTGTCCTTTCCTTGTATTCACTAATGGCCTTAAGAGTTTCCCCATTCTGGAAATCCAAATGCCCCTCTACTCCCTATGAAACAGACTTTTTTTTCTCTTCCTGGGTGTTCTATTGTATGCTTTAAAGTTGGTATTCCTTTGTCTCAGGCCATGTGAATACTTGCTCCTTGTACTTCTTTAGCTGATGTCAAACTGTTTCTCCCTCCAAGGCAAGTTCTGGTGGGAGAGTGGGTGATCTGATGCAGTTTCTAGTGCAATATTTTAGGAAGTTACCAGAGAGATTGGCATTAACACACAGGCAAGGCAGCATGTGTATAAGGGTTACTCTGTTCCATTCAGGACCAAGGATCTACAGTATGATGACAGGCTAGCTGCAAGCCATGCCAAGGACAGGTTGGCAGAGGAGCAAGCAAGGACACCGTGAGATCCTCCTATCATTGTTAAACTGTAGTTTCTTGATTTGGTACTTAATCTGTTACTGGAGCTCTTTAACCGTTTACTAGAATTTTGGGAAAGATAGCTCTGGCAGTATTTTGAAATTTGTTCAAAGATTCTGTGGAAACCAGAACTGTGCAGCATATTACATTGTTATCTTGGATAACTGGAAATCTAGATATTAATTTTCTAGATTTAAATGATGAAAAATTTTCCTAATCCAATTGACTACTTTTTAGACGCTTTCCAATATATATGATTTTTGAATGTTTTTTAAAATATTTATAATCAAAACTAAAACATCTTTCTTCATGGATTTTTGAATGCTTTTGCTTTTTACGTTATCTTTTTTCATATCATTTATTGATGTGGCTTGGTATAAATGTCTGACTTTTTTTTTATTTAAAACTGACTGTCCCAACAACACCTAATGGGCAATTCAGCAGGTTCTCATATCTACAGATACCTGTTTCTGAGCTCTCTATTCTATTCCATTAGTGCCTTTCATTATATTTCCATATTTTGTCATGCATGATCATGATCATTTTCCCACTTAACTTCGGCTAAACTATAATATCAGCTACAAACATACTATTTCAACAATCCCACTTTATTAAATATATATAAGAAATGCAAGAATGGTTCAATATATAAAAATAATACAATATAATACACCACATAAATAGACTAAAGGGACAAAAATATGTAATTATTTCATATATAACAAGGAATTTGACAAAATCCAGCAAAATTTCTCGATAAAAACACTCAGAAAACTAGGGCTAAAAGGGAACTTAATCAAGATGACAAAAAACATTTGTGGAATACTCACAGTATGTTAGTTTGGAACTGTTATGTACTCAGGAAAGGCCATGCTCTTGTCTGCGGATATAGATTTACTGTGGGTAGTATTTTTTTGTTAGCTTCTTTCAATTGAGATGTGATCCAATCCATTCAAGGTGAGTCTTAATCCTTTTACTGGAATCTTTTATGAGGATGAGGAGAAAAACAATTACAGACCCACTGAAGCTCAGAGAGAGAAAAGCCCCAGAGAAACTAAGAGAGGATCCATGTGACACATAGAAAAAGCCACTGGAGCCAGAAGCTGAATGCCCCAGAACCCAGGAGCAAAGGACTAGCAGATACTGACCCTGTGCTTTCCCATGTGACACAGATGGCCCAGATGCCAGAAGTTTGTCTTCAGAGTCAGGGTATCATCCTGTTGATGCCTTAATTGGGATATTTTCCATGACTTTTGAACTATAAATTGTAAGTTAATACATTCCCATTGTAAAAGTCAACCCATTTCTGATAATTTGTATTCCAGAAGCTTTAGCAAACCAAAACACATAGCTAATATAATACACAATGCTGAAAGAGTGAAAGCTTCCCCCACCCCACAACATTAGGAACTAAAATGAGGACTTTCACAGTTGTTGCTCAATATTGTTCTAGAATTCCTAGCTAGGGTAAGCAGGCAAGAAAAAAAAAATGAAAGAAATATAAATTGGAAAGGAGAAAACAAACCTATTTCTATAGGGAGATAAGATTATCTCATACATAGAAAATCCAAAGGAATCCAAAGGAAACTACTAGAGCTAATAAAAAGGATGAACACAAATCAAGATATAATATAAATGTACAAAAATCAGCCATGCCTTGTACATTGGCCATGAACAATTCAAGGAAGAACTTAGGAAAGCAAATCCGTTTACAACAGCATCTAAAAGAAAAAAAATCTAGTAATAAATTTAGCTAAAGACATGAAAGATAAACACTGAAAACTACAAAAAATTGTTGAAAGTAATTACAGAGGGCCTAAATAAATGGCAAGACAGCTAACGTTTATATATTGTAAGACTCACTATTGTTAATGCAACAATATCATTAAAGAAATACAGAGATTCAATGCAATTCTTGTTAAAATTTCAACATTATTTTACAGAATTGGAAAAGCCAGTTATCAAATTCATATGGAGTTGGAGTCTGGCATGGAGGCACGGAGTGGAGGAGCCTGTGGGAGTGCACACATGGGTACATGGGACTAGGAAGTAAGCCAGGCCATGTTCCCTGGGCGTGCTACCCTCACTGGTGCAGCTTCCTGACAGGCGATTCACCCCACACCCCACACACCTGAACCCCCTCACCCGCTCCCATTCCCCACGCTCCAGGTGCCCCCACCTCTCCAGCCCCCAGTGCACATAACTGCTTCACACCTCCACCCCATTGCAGCCCAACCCACCTCTCCTGCATCCCTCCCGAGCACTACCTCCCCCTCCCTGTTCCCTGCAGGCTGTTACTGTGCATAAAGGCTGCAGGCACTAACCTCCATGCCTAGGCTACACCTGTCCCCATCCCCCCACCCACCCACTGTATTCATAGCCTCATTGCACCCTCCCAGAGTTCAGCACACCCATTTATTGCACTCCCAGACCCACACGTGTGCATGGGCCCCCAATCAAGTCATCAACTCTGAGAACCACACATTATACCAGTCCTAGAACCACTTATATGCACAGCCCTCAGTCTCACTTCCCAGCTCTGAGAAAGTGCCGACCTGCACAGCCGGGTCACATCTGCCCCCAATTCACTAAAGAATAATGTTCACCTGCTGCCACAGCTCTACACATGTGCACAAAGGGCCCCATTCCTTAGACCAGTGCACACCAGGGTTAGGTCTTCCAAACAGGTGCACCTGCACAGCTACATCCTCCTTGGCCGCTGGGCACCCACATTCACAAGCACCAGTGTAACATACCCAACCTGCGCCCATACCTGCCTGAAACAAATCACTGTACTGATTGCTCCACCCTATGCCCTGATCCCTGCTGTACAACCATCCCACAAACACAAAGCCTTAGACTACTGAAAGAAATCAACTCCCAAAGTAAATCAATCAAGATATCTACATGTGACGAAGATAGCAGAAGATCAATAAGCATATCACAATGCAAACAGATCTAGCCCTACCTAATGACAAAATTAAAACACCTGAGGAGACACAGATGTTGGAACAACTAATCAAAGATGTTCATACAACTCTACTTAATAAAATAAGTGGGATAACAAATTACATAAAGGAGATCAGGAGACAGTGGAAGAGCACAAAGAGGAGCTTGAAAGAATACATAGAAAAACAACAGAAATCACAGAGATTAAAGACTCTGTTGACCAAATAAAAAACATACTAAAGACACACAACACCAGATTTGAAGAGACAGAAGAAAGTGTAAGTTATATGGAGGACAGGATAATTGACTTCAAAGACTCAAACAGCAAATGGCAAAAAAAGATGGAAAGAAATGAATGGGAACTTAGGGAAATGATAGACAAAACAAAGCACCCAAATATGAGAATCATTGGTGTCCCGAAACAAGAAGAGAGAAGTAAAGAGACTGGAAGAGTAGTTGAGAATATAATGGGGGAAAACTTCCCAGCCCTCATAACGGACATAAATATACAAATCAAATAAACCCAAAGAACTCCAAACAGAATAAATCCAAATAGGGCTTCCTGAAGTCACATACTAATCAGTCTGCCAAATGTTGAAGAGAAGTAGAAAATCCAGAAAATGGCGAGAGAAAAACAAGCTACTACATATCAGGGAAATCAAATAAGACTGAGTTCAGACTACTCAGGTAGCACCCTGGACACGAGAAGGCAGTGGCATGATATATTCAAGATTCTGAAACTGAAAGACTCCCAGCCAAGAATTCTGTACCCAGCCAAATTTTCCTTTAAAATTGAGGGAGACATTAAAGCTTTCACAGACAAAGTAGTCCTCAAAGAATTTGTCAACAAGAGACCAGTCCTCCAAGAAATACTAAAAAGAGTTCTGCCAGGTGAAAAAAAAAAAAAAAAAAAAGACAGGAGAGGGAGGTTGGGAGGAGAGCACAGAATTGGAGAGTACCACTGTATTACCTAGGGTTCTCTAGAGAAACAGAATCAACAGGGAACACTCACAAATGTAAAATTTATAAGAGTGTCTCACGTGATGGCGGGAACGCAGAGTCCACAATCTGCAGGGCATGCTGTGAAGCCGACGATTCCGTTGGAGGGTCTGGGTGAACTCCACAGGAGAGGCTTGCTGTCCAAAGCAGGAAGAGAGCCTGTCTCCTCTGAATCCTCCTTAAAAGGCTTCCAGTGATTAGACTGAGCATCACTCACTGCAGAAGACAATCCCCTTGGCTGATCACAAATGGAATCAGCTAGAACAATCCAATTCCACGAAATGTCCCCATTGCAACAGACAGGCCAGCACCCGCCCAACCAGACAAACAGGTACCACCACCTGGCCAAGTTGACACATGAACCTGACCATGACAACCACTAAGGGTAATTTAAATAATACAAAGAAAAAAGGGGAAAAGAATATATAGATCCGACAAATAAAATAAAATAGATAAGATGGTGGAATCAAGAAATACCTTTTCAGTAATAACTTTGAAAGTTAATGGACTAAACTTACCAATTAAAAGTCACAGATTGGCAGAATGGATTAAGAAACATAATTCAGCTATATACCACTTACAAGAGACTCATCTTAGACACAAGGAAACAAATAGATTGAAAGTGAAAGGATGGACAAAGATCTTCCACACAAGTTGTAACCAAAAGAAAGCAAGAGTCGCTATACTAATATCGGACACGATAGACTTTAAATGTAAAGACATCATAAGAGACAAAGAAGGATACTATATACTAATTAAAGGGTCAATTCACCAAGAAGATATAACAATTATAACTGTTTATACTCCCAATCAAGGAGTTCCAAAGTGCATGAGACAGGCATTGGCAAAACTGAAAGGAGTGATAGATGTTTCAGCAATAATAGTAGGAGACTTCAATACATCACTCTCTTCTGTAGCTAGAACAACCAGACAGAAGATCAACATGGAAATAAAGAAGTTAAATAACTTGATAAGTGAATTAGATCTAACAGATATACATAGGTCATTGCACCCCAAAGCACAAAGTTATACATTCTTCGCTAGTGTTCATTGAACATTCTCCAGGATAGATCATATACTGGGGTGCAAAACAGGCCTTTATAAATTTAAAAATTTTGAAATTATCCAAAGCCCTTTCTCTTTGAAGAAACGGGATGAAGCTGTACCTCAATAACCACCAAAGAATTAGAACATTCGCAAACATATGAAGATTAAATAACACACTCTTAAATAACCAGTGGGTCAAAGAAGAAATTGCTAGAGCAATCAGCAACTATCTGGAGATGAATGAAAATGGGAATACAACTTATCAGTACTTACAGGATGCAGCAAAGGCTGTGATGAGAGAGAAATTTATTGCTTTAAATGCCTATATTAAAAAACAAGAAAGAGCAAAAATTGAGGACTTAACAGCAAACCTAGAGGAAATTGAAAAGAGCAGCAAACTAACTCCAAAGCAAATAGAAGAGAAATAACAAGATTAAAGCAGAGATAAATGAATGGGAGAACAAAAGAACAATAGAAAGAATGAATAAAACAAAAAGTTGTTTTTTTGAGAAAATCAGTAAAATTAATGGGCCACCGGCAAGACTGACAAAGGAAAAAAGAGATAGGATGCAAATAAACAAAATCAGAAATGAGAAGGGGTGCCTTACCACAGACTCTGAAGAAATAAAAGAAATCATAACAGAATATTTTGAACAACTATGCACCAGCAAACTAGACAACTTAGATGAAATGGACAAATTCTTGGAAACCCACAAACAAGCTATACTGACTCAGGAAGAAGCAGAAGATCTCAACAAACCAATTACAAGTAAAGAGATTCAATCAGTAATAAAAAATCTTCCTACAAAGAAAAGCCCAGGACCAGATGGCTTCAAAGGGGATTTTTATCAAACATTCCATAAAGAATTAACACCAGTTCTGCTCAAACTTTTCCAAAAAAATTGAGGTAAAAGGAAGGGTTTATGCTGTTTGGCTTACATTGAGTAGCCAATGAAAGTATTTTAGCAGAGAAATTGCAGTGCAGGTTTTACCCTATAAGAACACTTGGATATGTTTTTGTAGGATTAAGTCTAAGATATTAAGAAAGAGAGGGCAGCGAGAACAATAAGGCAGTTGCAATTATCAAGGAAGACTTAGATGGTGGCTTAGACATATGTCATAGCAGTGAAGATGAAAATGGGTTAGGATTGTATTCTATTTTGTAAAATAAAAGCAAGCAGTTAATAGCAAATAGTTATGGATTGGAATAGGTGCAGAAGGTAAAGATATCATGGAATCATTCATTAATTCAATAAATTATTATTCCATTACTTTTATGTGCATGGGACTCCTCTAAGCACTGGAAGTAATGTCTACTCAACAGGCAAACCCTTTACTTTGATTGGATTTATATCAGACTCATGGGATACAGACAACAAATAAACTCAAGGGATATAGAAAATAAATAACTAAACTCAAGGGACACAGACAATAAATAACCAAGAACATATCATGGCAAATGATGAAAGGGCTATGGAGAATATGGATAAGGAGGTAGTAATATTCTGGTGGCTGCTATTTTATATAGGTCACATATGAAATATTTCTCTGAGAAGTGATACATGAGCACATACCTGAGGAAAGTGTGAAAGAAAACTATGTGGAAATCTGAATAAGTGTTCCAAACAGAGGAAATGACAAGTGCTAGGCTCCACCATGGATCAAGGATAAAAATTAAACCAATGTATATTGAATAGTGTGTTCAAGACGTACAATGATAGATGAAATCAAAGAATAGAAAAAGAGTGCATTTTTTTATCATATATGAACTTGAGCTATTGCTTATGTGAGATAGGAAGTCATTGGAGGTTTTTGATAAAAGGAAAATATAATCTTACTTACACGTTAGCAAAATTTTTCTACTCCTGTTTTGAGAATATTTAGAATGCAAAAGACTTGTTCAAAGCAGACCAGTTGAGAAGCAATAGTTATTATTCAAGCCAAAAGAAATGATACATGAACCACAGTTGAATAGATGAATATGGTAAAAAGGAGTTTTGTTTTACTATAGAATAAATTCCATTGATTTGCTAACAATTTGGATGTGAGGTGTAAAAGAAAGGTTAAAGTTACATAAATGTCATAATTTTGTGGACAGAGCAATGGAAAAGATGAGATTTCCATTACTGAGATGAAAAGAAGTAAATTTAAGAAAAATAGAGTTAATTTTTTTGATATTTGAGTAGACTTATTGGAATTTTGAGTCCAGAGTTTGAGGAAAGAACCATGCTAGAGATATAAATTAGGAGTTAATCAACAGATGAACAGATTTTAAACCAGATATCTAGATATGGTTTTCTTTGAGTGATGATAGATAAGAAAGATGATATTATCTCAGACTTGGCATTTGACCACTATGATGTTTAGAAATAAGGAAGATAAGAAAGAATTAGCCAGTGATTCTTAGAAAGTATAACCAATAAAGAAAGTGTACATCTAAGAAAGAGTTCATTGTTGAAAGTTGTAAATAAAAATATTTCAAGAGGGAGAGACTGAATAAATGTGTAAATGCAAATGTTGATAATGGGAACTTAAATGAAGGATTTAGACTCAACTATTGTACTTATTAAGAAGGTTATTAAAAACTATGTCAAGATCTATAACAGTGGGATGATTATCATAAAGACATTGAAATGGGTAAAGTGATTGGAGACAACAGGCAAAAGGATATCACTGTAAGATTATGATTTTTATAAAACATACAGAAAAATAGTAGCAATAAGAAGATGTAAGGTCAATGGAAATTTGGATTTTACTTTGTCTTGGTTTTTAAGTTGGGCATTAATTCAACATGCCTGTATGCTGTTGAGAATGATCCAAAAGGGAGGAGAAAATAGTGATGAAAGATAGGCTATAGAAAAATGTCTGAAGGATGTTCTTGAACAGCTGATTTTGGTAATAGATTGGAAAGTTCATCTAAAACATCAGGATGGAATTCAAAGGCAGTGGGTACAGTGTAAGGAGTTGTGTAAACTGGTGGTAACTATTTAGGGCAAAGATTGTGGAGGTTCTCTTCTGATTGCTTTTAATTCCTCAATGAAATAGGAAGTATGTTTACCAGCTGAGAATGAGAAAGAAGGAGGAGGTCTTGGAGGTTAAAAAAAGAAAGAGATGGTACAAAATAATCTTTTAGAACAGTAGGGGAGAAAATGCATTGCATAAGCATAGTAGTCTTTTACAGGAGGATTAAAGGCCAATTTGAAATTAGGAGCCATCAATTCAAAGTGAGATCATTCAGGCCATTTGTGCTTGTTTGTGTTTCTCCAGTCTTTGAAAGATTCTATTCAGACATTGAAATTATTGAGATTTATGACAGGAATACTCTTGAAGAGTGAGCTGTTGAGAGGAAGTAAACTGAATATCTATAACTATTACAAGAGGTGGAACTGGACACCACAGTCTGCTATGATAGAAGGTCTAGGAGAATAAGAATCAGAAAATTGTTTTGAGGTAAAAACAAAGAACTCAATAGGTCCATTTGGTCAGTTAAGTTTGAGATGTATATTAGATATCCAAGTTATCTTATAGACCCTTTGATGTAGCAGTCCAGAGCAAATGGAAATCTTCTCTAAATATAAGCCATTGAAAATCTTTCCAGTTTGTAAAGCCGTGTAACTTGATACAATCACAAAAGATCAGTCTAAAGATAGAAGAAAGAAAAGGGGCAAAGATACAGACTGCTAACATTTCAAATTCTGGTAGAGAAGGAGAGAAAAACAGTAAAACAGAGCAAAATGAAACTTTTTTGCTTTTTTTTCTTTCCTGTGTTCGTTTTATTTCTTTTTCTATTGTCTTTTTGTTTCTTTTTCTGAATTAATGCAAATGTTCTAAGAAATGATGAATATGCAACTAGGTGATGATATTGTGAATTACTGATTATGTATGTTGTTTTATTTTGTTTCTTATTTTTTTAATTAATAAATAAATTTAAAAAAAAAGAGAGAGAGAAAGGTTGATGAGTAGTCAGGGTTCTCCAGAAAAACAGAACCAACAGGATATATACAATGATGTATGTAAATATTAAGAGATTTATTATAGGAGTAGACCCACACAACGGGGATTGGCAGGTTAGAATTACATAGGGCAAACCACAAACTGGGAACTCTGATGAAGGTTTCAGTGATTTCCCTGGAGAAGCTGGCTGGCTGCAGTATAGATAGAAATTCATCTTTCTGACTGCTGAAATCACCAGTTCTCTAGATGTAATCAACTGACTAATGATTTAATCCATGAAATACACTCACAGTAACACTCTGGCCTGTACTTGCTTGATACCATGACCTAGCCCAGATGATACATGAACTTAACCATCGAAATGGGGAACTTTACAATGGACCCATCTGCCTATAAAAACTTGAACCTACTAGTCAAAATTTTTAAAGTGGGACAATCCTGGAATCCTTGAATAGAAAAAGAATGTTAGGTAAAAAGTAAGGAAATTTAATAAACTATAGATTCAAGTAATGATTGATTTATTAATTATAACAACTGTACCACATAATGGTACTCTAATGTCAAATGTTAATAATAGGGAAAACTGTGTGAAAAAAAAAAAGAAACTGCTAATGTTAATAGAAAAAATATTGAGATAGAAATTGATTTTAGCAAATAAGGAGTAGAATAAATCTGAAGCGTTACTTACCGATTTAATATAATAAGGATGGAATTTGTCATTGGTTTTTACAAAAATTTGGTCTTTGGTATCTTAGGAGATATGATCAGCTACTCTGTCACCTTAATATATCAGTAACATTAGAAAGATAAATGTGTGTTACCCTCATATGTAACTGAACCTTGTGAGAGCTTAGATAATAGCTACTATCAAAGAGGTAAATGGCATTGCATTCAGTTAGACAGAAGCAAGAAAAGGCATGCTAACCTCAGAAGATGAAGAAAATCTGGGTGATGCTGAATTTCCAATACCTGGAGCCCAGGACTTTTGATTAGCAATACTCTGATTGACCAAATCACTTATCTGAGCCTTGATTGAGTTATATTGAATTACAGAAGTCATCTTCGAAGATTCATTATTCAGGAATTCTAAGACACATTTGGCTATCCTGGTTTTTCACTGTAGTGGCCAGATTTACAATCACATGTTTGAAAATCATTATGATTTGTTTCCTATTATCTGCCTTAATTCTGCATATGTTCAGCAGCTTGGAGAACTTACCCCTGTTAGTTGACTAACAGTCATTGGATTAGGGAAGGTTATTACGCTTTTTTTTTTCTTAAAAATAAAATCATCAACCATGAAGTTGCAGATAGCTACATGTGGATGATTTTAAGGGCATTACTTACTTCTGAATTTGTTATTTGCCCCAAATTGCCTATTTCAGACCCAAGTTCCTGTCTTATGGCCTCTACCAGTTAAGAGAGGGGAAACTCCTTCCATATTTGTGTCCTAATTGCATTGCACCTTGGCATGTATTACACAGAATGATTTTTTTGTTTTTACTTATATCCCTTATTGAGCTTTTCAGATGCAGAAATGCTATCTTATTCATATATATAACCTTGGATTGAAAGGATTTACTGGAAGTTGCTGATGGAGGGGTAAAGTAAAGAAAGGGACAGAGAAAATGTTCCATGAGTTTTGGTTTTCTTGTGATATGCAGTCAACAGAATTCCTGACATTGCCCAATAGAGAAATGGAAGGGAGCTGAGGTAATGGCGGACAGGTCTGCCATGGAGCTTCTGTGAAAATGGGTGAAATAACTTTGTTACAGGAGCTACAGAATGATAGCCTCACCCTCAGCAAGATAGAGGATCTAGCCCTTTTTTTCATTTTCTTTGAGTGTCTACATATGTTTTAGTTTCCCCATCTGCTAAAACAAATACCTTGTAATATTTGATTTAAACGAAACAAATTTGTTGGCGCATGGTTTTGAGGCTAAATGTCCAAAATTGAGGTGTTAGTAAGTCAATGTTTTCTTCCAGAAGACGGTGGTCGTGTGAGCTGGCTCTCAGCAATACTTGTTCTTGGTTATTCTGTCAAACGGTGTGATGATTAGCTTCTGGCTTCACTTTGGTCAAATGATTATGCCCAGTTGTCTGATCAAGCAAGAACTGGCCTGACTGTTGCTGTAAGGATATTTCATGGCAGGTTGATTACAATGGACCTCTTCCATCATGGAAGGGGCAGCAATTTGTTCTAAGTGGAATAGGCACACAGTCTGAATATGTGTTTGCATTCCTTGCATTCAATACTTCTGCAGAAACTACTATCCGTGTGCCTTATCCACTATCATGGTATTCCATACAGCATTGCTTCTGAACAAAGGGCCCACTTCACAGCAAATGAAGTGTGGGAAAGGGCACAGGCTCATAGAATTCTCTAGTCTTACCATGTTCCCCATCATCCAGAGGCAGCTGGGTTGATAGACTGGTGGAATGGCCTTTTGAATACCAAATTAAGGTTACCACTAGGTGTCAACACCTTGCAGGGCTGGGGCAATATTCTTCAGGAGGCTGTTTGTGCACTGAATCAGTGTCCAATCTATGGTGCTGTTTCTCCCATAGCCAGGATTCATGGATCCAGGAATCAAGGTGTGGAAATGGGAGTGGCACCATTCACTGTCACCCCTAGTAATCCATTAGGAACATTTTTGCTACCTGGTCTTGAAGCCTTAAGATCTGCTGATCTACAGGTCTCAGTTCCAAAAGGAATAGTGCTTCTTCCAGGAGACACAATGATTCCATTGAACTGGAAATTAAGACTGCCACCTGGCAACTTTGGGCTTCTGAAGCCACTGAATCAACAGGATGAGAAGGGGATTTCTGTTCTGTTTGGAGTAATTGATCCTGAATATCAAGGGGAAATAGGACTGCAACTACACAATGGAGGTAAAGAAGAGTTTTCCAGGAAAACAGGAGATCCTCTAGGTCATTTCCTAGTACTATCATGGCCTGTGAATCCATCATGGCAAAGTCAATGGAAACCTGCAACAACCCAATACAAGCAGAACTACCAATGGCCCAGAAGCTTCAGGAATGAAGGTCTGGGTCCCTGCACCTGGCAAAAAAGTACAACCAGCTGAAGTGCTTGCTGAGGGCAAAGGGAACATGGAATTGGTAGTAGAAGAAGGTAATGGTAAACATGAACTACAACCATGTGAGCAGCTAGAGAATTGAGGACTGTGATTTTTTTTTTCTTATATGCTATATGGTAGGTATTTTGGGGGGAAGTGTATGGGCTGGGAATCAAATCTGGGTCTCCCATATGGAAAGTGAGAATTGAATTCTACCACTGAACTATCTCATATCCCCTGAGGGCTGTCATTGTATGAATATTTCCTCCCTGTTTTAAGTGTTTGCATTTGTACATAAGCACAAATCTTGTCTTCCTCTTATCATATGACATAAACTGTATTACTCATGTTGTAATATTTAAGTCATAGGATATGAAGTTTAAGAGTGAATATTACCTAAGGACTTAAATAGGGAGAGATGTAGTGTAAATCTGGTTGTATGTAAGACAGTTGAGTATTGTTAGGTGAAACATATGTCTATTATTTATTCTATTTGGAAATTAAGCATGTTTCAACGTAATGTATATAGCTGCTGTGTTGAGTAGGGGTGGGCCGTGATGGTTGTGTTCTGGTGTCAACTTTGGAAAATGATTATGCTCAGTTGCCTGGTCATGCAACTCTGGCCTAACCATTGGTACAAGGATATTTCATGGCCAGTTGATCAAATCATCAGTCTGTTGATTGCATTGTGCCTCCCACAATGATATAATCCTATCATTTGAAAGCTTTTGAGGAAGAACAGAGACTCTTTCACTGCTTCTTCAGCCAGCGGGATGTGCCTGTGGAGTTCATCCAGAACCTTCATGGAGCCACCAGCCTCAAAGCCTGATCTATGGATTTTGGACTTTTTCATTCCCACAGTTGCATGTGTTACCTTTATAAATCTCATTTTACAGAAATCTATGGGTTCTGTTTCTAGAGAGCCCTGACTAGCACACATGGCAATGCAAATGGTGATATCTTCTCCTTTGTCTTCTGGGTTCTATTGACTTCTGACTTCTTCTCTTGGCTTTGCCTCTCCATGGCTGAATTTTATTCTGTTTATAAAGAACTCCTGTAATCTTGGTTAAAGCCCAATCTGAAACATTTAGGCCTCATCTGAACTAAAGTAATATCTCCAAATGATCCCATTTAAAATGGGTCCACACCCATTGTGGGCCCAAGACCAATAGTACATACTAACTTGAGTATACAATTCAGTCCACTCTAACCTAAAAGTGGAATTGCCAGTTAATATGAAAATTCTATATTTAAATTTTTTAGCAACTGCCATGTTGCTTTCCACAGTGGCTGCATTATTTTACATTCCCATCAATAATGCACTACAGTTCCAGTTTGCCCACATTCTCTAGATTTATTATTTTCTTTTCTTTCTTTTTAAAATAATAGTCACCTTTGTGGGTATGGAGGGTTTCTCATAGTGGTTTTGATTTGTATTCCCATAATAACTAATGGTACTCAGCATCTTTTCATATGCATATTGGTCATTTATATATCTTCTTTGAAAAAAATGTCTGCTCAAGTTCTTTGCCCATATTTTTGTTAATTGGCTTGACTTATTATTATTGTAAAAGTACTCTCTGTATTCTGGATATTAATCTCTTATCACATATATGGTTTGATATGAATTTCACCCATTCTGTAGGTCATCTTTTACTTTCTTGATAAAGTCTTTTGATGCACAAATATTTTTAATTTTATTGAAGTAGAATTTATATATTGTTACTTTTGACTATCATGCTTTTAGTGTCTAAGAAGTCATTGCTGAATCTCAAGTGTTGCAAATTTGTCCCTGTTATCTTCTAAGAGTTGTATAGTTTTAGTCCTTATATATTTAGGTCCTTGATACAGTTTCAGTTAATTTCAGTGTATATGGTATGAGATAGGTTTCCAACATCAATATTTTGCATAAGGATACCTAGTTTTACCATCATTACCTGTTGAAGAGCTGATTTTCCCCCCATTATATATTTGGCTATCTTGTCAATTATATATTTGACCAACTTGTCAAAAATCAATTGGCCAAAGAGCTGTGGATCTATCTTTAGATTCTCAATTCTGTTCCATTGGTCTATCCTTTTGCCAGTACCACACTGTTTAAATTACTGTAGTTTATAGTACATTTTGAAATCCTCCAACTTCGTTCTTTTCAAAATTATTTTAGCTATTCAGATTCTTTGCAGCTCCATATGAATTTGAAGATCAGGTTTTCCATTTCTGCAAAAATGCCTGCTGAAATTTTAAGGATTGTACTGAAACTGTAGGTTGTCTTTGGGTAGTATTGGAATCTTTACAATATTAAATCTTCCTACCCAGAAATATGGGATGTCTTGCCATTGATTTAGCTTTCCTTTAATTTATTTTAATGTAGGTTTTTGATAGATTCCTTATACTTGACTATGATGTTTCTATAACTTTCAGCTTTCTGAAGAATTTCTTTGGAAGAAAACTTTAAAATTTCATCTAACAAGTTCTTAACCTTTACTAATAACATTGTATCATTTATATCTTTAGTAATATACTAAATTACATTAATACATTTTAAAATGTTGAATCATGCTTTCATTCCAGATAATGATGGATTTTTTACTATACTGCTGGATCTGTCTGCTAATATTTCACTTAAGATTTCTTCTATATGTTATAGTTTTAATTTTCTGCATTGTCTTTGTTTCAGAATTAGGTTGACTTCACAGAATTAATTAGAATACTTTACAATTTTCTCCATTCTCTAGCATAATTTATGTAACACTGAAATTATCACTTACTAGAAGTGTACTGTAAATCATCTGAAAATCCACCAAGACTGGGAGTCGATATTTATATACATTTTTGTTTTCTTTGTTACTGAATCTTTCGATTTTCTTGACTAAGATTTACTGATATATATTTCCATAGTACATAATCTACTCATCTATGGTTTTCTAAATTGTTGTCATGAAACTAAACCTATTGATCATATCTTTCTTTTTCAGTCAAATAGATTTTACTGTCTTCCCATTTCCATTTTGGTAAAGTAGAAGGAATATTTGAGAAAAAATTAAAAAAAGGAGAATTTTTGAGGCCAACTTTTCCTCTTGTCTCTTCTATCTTTTTAATTGTGAATTCAGTGCTATTAAAAATTCTAGCTATTTGATGTTTGAAAGAAAAAACAAAGCTTCTTTTAGAAAGAGTGTTGGGCTATGTTTGATGATAATGACTCCACTGATGTCACAGTCTTAAAAAAAATGTTTTGAAATTCTATTGAAGATGAAAAAAGCTATCACCCAATCTTAAATTCTCAAAGCATTTTAAATTTGGTGAATTGGAAATGTTTCTTTAACTTCCCTTCTTGACTTTGTCTTGAAAAGCTGCTAAGGATCCCTACGTGAGCCATCTTTTGCTAAGTCTGTCATGCTTTTGTAGGTGGGGTGACTGCATTCCAATACTTTGCTATTCATCCTGTTTCTCTGGTAGTTAATACAGTTAACAGGTGGCAATGATTAAAATGCAGGAATAAGCAGATGAACATCTGTGCTCAGTCTAAGTAAAGAAGATATTGAAAGATCAAAGAGAATGCGTTATGCCTACCTGAATTATCTTCACTTTCATTTAAGCCCACTTTATTTTTCATACCATGGGATATGAAAATAATTAAAAATTAAAGTTTTCTTCTGCTTCATAAATTTCTTCACTTTAACAAAAGTATTTCTATGGGCTATCTAATTGCATTTATTTATTCCCCAAGAAAATAAAACATTGTGTAGATAAAAAAAGGACACAGACTTGAGATCCAGACCTCACTATTGAATTCTGGCTCTTTTTTCATTATCTGTGTGTTTTATGGCAATTTGCTTAATAATTCTGTGCCTTTCTTACATCCTTTTTTTGTATGCTGTATGATGGGGGTCACATTTCATTCTTTTTGTCCATGTAAGTATCCCATTATTTAGCAACACCATTTGTTGAATTATTGTGTTTTTTTTCTTTGTTTGCTTGTTTGTTTGTTTTAGGAAGGGCATGGCCAGAAATTGAACACAGATCTCCCTCATGGCAGGCAATAATTCTACCACTGAACCACCCTTGCACACCCCTCTTACCTCCTTTTGAAATGGAGAACAGTATTTAAATCACAATGCTGTGGGTAGACCCTAACTAGGTAACATCAATTCATTCATTCAACAGATGGTTTTTGAGTACATCCTGCTTTAGGTTCTGCATGAACGAGGCTGTCCCTGATACTCCAATATGTACAGTCAACCGAGAAAGCATTAAATGTACGATAGTCCAGCCCCCAATTTAGAAGCTTTATAAAGCAGCAAGATGTGTTTTTAAAAATGTCTGATTTAAAATTTGAAATGAAAATAGCAAATCTTTCTTATATCTGATGAGAAATTTATTTATTTCTGATTTTGTTTTTGCAATTGATAGCTTCTTCTTCTAATAGATAAATGATTATAAACATTTAAAAAGAAATGCATTTTGACTCAGAGCATAATGCTACAATTCACCATTTAGAAATTCTACATCAAATAAACTGATGTAGTGAGTAAAAATATCTTTAATGTGTTCTTTTCAGGAAAATTTTGTATAATTTCTTCCCAATGGACTGAGGCTTTCTGACTAGTCATATTAAGGGTTTAATTTAATTTCAGACATTGAATTATCAGCACTGATAGATGGCATAGCCATAAGAAATGTGCTGAGTAATTAGGTAATATGTAAATCTCACAGGTTTAATCTTAAATTACTGAGTTGATTGTACTTAAAACATTAATTAACAAGCCTGTTTTTTTCCTATGGAATGAGTATAAATTAGGGGCATGAAAATAATATATTAAAAAAGTAGTTGTACTGATAAAGCAGTATTCTAAAATGTAATTTTAGCAGAGCTATGAAAAATAAGTGAACACACATCCTCCTTATTCCTTCTGAATTAAATTTATATATTCAATTATCATCTAAATCAGGGGTCACAAAACTTTTTCTGTGTAGGAACAGATATAAATGATTTAGGCTTTGAGGATCATCCAGTAACATCTGCAGTGATTTAAACCTGCTCTTGTAGCATGAAATCAGCCATAGACAATGCATAAAAGACCTAGTGTGGACATGTTCTAACAAAACTTTATGCAAAAATAGGTGGCTCGCCCTTGTGTCATGGTTTGCTGAGCCTTAATGTAGGCTATGTACAAACTCAAATGAGTGAATCTAATATTTTATATATTTTAATGCATCAATGTTAATTTCAATTCAATTTTAAAAACTATATACATATACATATACCTGTATATACGTTAAGTAATAGATTCCAGAAGGCAATAACATTCAGCATATTGCTTTCAGTCTTAAAATGTCACAATTTGTAATGGCAGTTTTATAATACTGGGCAATAAATTTAAATTGTGTACTAATTATTAAGTAATAATTAAATATTGTTTTGGCAGAATTCTTGTGCCAATAAATTAGCAAAGTTATTGTTAATTTTCTACAAAATCCTCAAAAGCTAAAAGTTAAAGGTTAAAGCTTTGAGTCAATTACAATTTTTAAAATTAGTTCTGGATCCTAATCACTGAATCAGATATATGACCTTCAAATTTCAACTGAGAACATTTTATTTCATAGCCGTTTGACCACTCAAAAGAACACGTAGCCCTCAGTTATTTCTTGGTGTGTAAGTGCTGATTAAATCTGCAAAAATATTATGAAAAAGAAGAATTCAGATGAGGCCAGACTGATATTTTCAAATTCTCAATTGAAGGCTTAAGATAAAATTGTAAGAGTTGTAACATATAAAGATATTTTGAAATAAAGTAGAAAGTTGTTTATTCTTTTTAATAAGAATCCTTATACCTATAATTACTACAATTGTCCATTATCTTTAACTTCATATTTTGTGCCATTAATTGTGAATAAGAAGAATTAGCAGACGAGGAACAGCAGGGAAAACCTTCCTGCAGAAGGCAAAGATGAATAAAAGGCAGAAAATAGCATAGCAGGCAAGGAGTTAGGGTTATGTTCTAAGGAGGTCTAAATAGAGAAATATGAGAAGACAAGAGATGATACTTGTCACAGAAGGTCAAAGAATTTGAATTTTATCCTGAAGTCAAACTTTAAAGAAAGTATCACAATCTGATTTACATATATATTATGTACAATATATATATGTAAATATATGTGTGTATATATATATCCCCCAGGCAGCAAAATGGATTGCTAATTTTAGTTGAACAAATCTGGAGGCAGGTAGAATAACAGAAATGCTACAGAAGGGATCTAGATGGAAGATAACGCAGAACTGAACTAGGATAATGGAAGAAGGGTTAATAGAAAGGAGCAGAATCACTGAATAATTAGAATGTTTAATTACAAGTCCTATAGCAGTGAGGAGTAAGAGAGAATGAGAAAGACATCCTAGATTTTAGATCTAGATCAAAGGGAATGGGTGAAAATCATCACCAATGACTGTATACTGAATCTCATATTAAGGAATGAATGCTAAGTGTTACAAAGGTAATTCAGTGGAATAATTGAAAATTTTATTTGATACCAACCATATTAATAACCTGGGATATATGGTTTCATTTACCACCTTTTCAAGATAAATTTAATGACTACTCAAACTTCCTACAAGTTGATATTCATAATTTTATTCTAAATATTTTTCTTTAAGTATAGAAAAAGTAAAACTACTTTAAAATATCAGTACCATAACTAATTTTATTATGAAAGATTTTATATTTAAAGCTCTCAAAATATTTTCATAATTTCTTTATGAAAAAAATCATGAGTGTGCATTGCCAGGTTAGAAATATGTTTTCTTTTAATTAGAGAACTTGTAGCTTTACAGAAAAATAATGCAGAAAGTCCAGCATTCCTATATAATCCGCTTATTATTTATACCTTATGCTAATGTGGCACATTTATTACAATTGGCAAAAGAATGTTATTATAATTATACTAGTAATTATAGTCTATGGTTTATGTTAGGGTTCCCTGTTTGTTTTGTACAGTCTGTGCTTGTTTGTTTTATTATTTTAAATCTGGTAAGGTATACACAACCTCAAATATCCCCTTTAACCACATTCAAATCTATGATTCAGCATTATCAGTTATGCTTGCGATGCTGTGCTCCATCATTACCATCCATTCCTGTGCTGGTTTGAAGCTTTTATGTACCCTAAAAAAGCCATGTTATTTTAATCCTAAACCAATCTTTTAGGGGCAGAACTATTGTTTGTGTGGGAACTTTTGATTAGGTTGTTACCATGGGATGCCACCCACACAAATGTGGGTCTATAAGCCAAGTACCTTCACAGCTGATGGAGAAACCTTGGATGTGATTGACCGTTCTAGAATAAAGATATCCCTTTGTTGAGGCCTTAATTTAGATATTTTTATCACCTTGGAACTATAAACCTGTAATTTAATAAATGCCCTTTGTAAAAACCAATTCATATCTGGTATATTGCACTCTGGAAGTTTTAGCTGCCATAATTACTAAAAATATCCATCACCAACATAGAAACCCTATAATTTACCTATTAACTCTCCACTCCCTGCCCAATCATGTCTCTGATAATTTTTATTCTAGGCTCTGACTCTATAAATTGGGTTCTTCAAATTATTTTATTTTAGTGATATCATACAATTTTTTTCTTTTATGTCTTGTTTCAGTCTTCAATGTTCTTTCATGCTATAGTATGTATCAGAACTTCATTCCTTTCTATAACTGAATTATATATATATATAAAACACATTTTTTCTGTTCATTCATTGATTGATGGACACTTGAGTTCCTTCTGTCAATTGTTAATAATGTTGCTATTGAAGTTCAGCATGAAAATATCTCTTTGAATCTCTGCTTTCAATTCTTTAGGGTATATATCTAGACAAGGGGTTGCCAGTTCATATAACATTTCTATACTTAACTTTCTGAGGGACTGCCGCATTGTTTTCCACAGTGACTGCATCATTTCACATTCCTAAAAAAAATGAATGAGGTTTCCTATGTCCCCACATTCTCCCCAACACTTATTTTATTACTTTTAATAGTACTCACTCTAGTGGATTTGAAATGGTATCTCATCATGCTTTTGATTTACATTTCTCTAATGGCTGACACTTTTGAACCTTTTATCCATGTGATTTTTTGGTCATTTTCATGACTAATTTGAATAAATATTTTGTGCTGATTTGAAGCTGTTATATACCCCTAAAAAAAGCCATAATCTTTAAATCCAGTCTTATGGGTTCAGATTTAGTGCTTGGGTGGAACTTTCTGTCTAGGTTGTTTCAATGGAGAAGCAACCCACCCAATTCAAGATGAGTCTTAATCCCTTTACTGGAGTCCTCTATGAGGTATGATGAAAAAAGACAGAAAATACGTAGAGAGAGATACAGAGAGCAAAGAGACGAAATCCAAATGAAAGACGCAGACAGAAAATTCACCAGGAGAAGCTAAGAGAGAAAGAAATGCCCAGAGATATTTTGAAGACAGCCACTGAAATATGAATCAGGAGAGAAGGACCAGCAAACATCTCCATGTATCCTCTGATATGGAAGAGGAATCCAAGATGCCAGCAGCCTTTCCTCCAAGAAAGTATCTTCCTCTTGATGCCCATCAAAATGTACATTTGTAACCAATAAATCCCCATTGAAAAAGTCAAATCATTTATGGTATATTGCATTCCAGCAGCTTTAAGCAAACCAGAGAATGCCTATTCAATTTTTTGCCCACTTTTACATTGGGCTATTTGTTTTTTGTTGTTGAGTTGTAGAATTTCTTAATATTTTCTGGATATTAAACCTGTATTGGATAGATGGTTTCCAAATATTTTCTCCCATTCTGTAGGTGGTATAAAAAGTTATAAAAGTTTTTAATTTCTTAATTAATTTCAGGTTTTTAATTTTGATGAAGTCCTTTTTATCTATATGTTCATGTAATGCTTGTGCTTTAGAAGAAACATGATTCTTAAAGCATTTGCTTCATAAAACCAGTCAATGTATACTTTCTATTCCTACCAGCAATATATCACAGTATCCATTTAATTTAGCTCATACTAATTTTCCCTGTAATTGTAAAATGATAATATTATTGTTGAAAAGTTAAAAAGCAATCTTTTTAAAGTATCTTTTATTTTTCTGGTAGAAAATTTAGATAAATTTATTTAAAACTTCTGATTTAGTGAATTAATGTTTTCTTATTTGTAACAATTATTTAAATTAATAATATTTAACATATTTAACAAACTAGTCATTATCTTTTATAAATCCTCATGGAATTTTAATATAAAATATTTTAAAAGCAATAACCATAATATCAAATTTTTGAGAGAAATAACATAGAAGTAACTGTTCATGTCATGTTATCAATTTTCTAATAGACATGATTAGCTTTCAAAACAGGAAAAAGGGATACTAAGATAAAACCTCTTAATAAGTGAAAAGGTTATAAGCAAGTAGAAGTAATAAAGGAGTAAATGCTGATCATAAGGAAAACATATAAAAATATGTAGATGAATATGACATGTAAAGATGATCCAAACATGAAGATCACTAACTCTAAGGGAATAGAAGTGAAATAGGAAAGCCAAATTATAGAGGCCTACCTAGGAAGAAAATTCAAAAGGAGCATAAGTCATAGGTGCTAATGAAATAAGGAACTGGTATACATTTTTGCCATGGAAATTATTTGACAACCAGGCATTTTAGTAAGGAAAAATAAATTTACTTCTTGAGACGCTGGAAGCAGGCAAATAGAACAGCTAATCAGATGTATCTTATATGTGGATACTATCTTATATATGGATAGACTATTATGTTTCCTATTATATATTAAATATAATTCTTTATTATACACTCTACTATTGAAAACCCTGGCTTAGTCATCCTTATTGGAACATCTAAGACTTTCAAATAAGCTTTTAACCACAAAATAATCACTTGTGAAAAAATGATCTTTTCATATTTCTATTTTTTCCATATTTTAAGACATGAGAAGATTTTTTTAACCAATTAGTAAACCCACAACTTAATTTCACCTGTACAGACAGATGGGTGGGCAGGAACACAATGATTATCTGAAGCTGTTGGGTGAGTTTATCTGAAAAGCTAATGCAGAAAGGATGACAATCTGCTAAGCATGTTCAACAGATCATTTTAATATCAGCCAAGAATGCACATAATACAATTATGCTTTCACAATATGGTTAAAAGAGCTAACAAGATGGATTGTCTGTTTTTGGAAAATGTGCATGAGTAACACTTTGATATAATAGCATTCACATAAAACCCACAGAAAGGATTTTAATGTTAATGATATTTTATAACTCATTGCTAGTATCAAAAGAAATATGGACTATATTAATATGAAATTCTGGGTTTTAGTTCTAGCAACCGCAGGCATTTAATTTTTTTTTTTTTTTTTTTTTGCATAGGCAGGCACCAGGAATCGAACCCAGGCTCCTGGCATGGCAGGTGAAAACTCTGCCTGCTGAGCCACTGTGGCCCACCCTCGGCATTTAATTTTATAACAAGTACTTTCTTAAAGCTATAAGAAAACACATTCACTTGTGGGGATAAAAAGTGGGAAGGTCTTTCACATTACAGTTATTCTTTCACTTACAATGACATTACATTTGCTTACATTTTCCTACAAATACACAATTAATATGTTGGTATGGATGTCGTGTCTCCATACATGCACAATTATAAAAAACCTCTTTATTGTTAAGAATTATCTGGGAATTTCTTACACACGTGTAACTATTGAATTGTACAAAAATATGATGTACATGTACAAGCATTTTTATAGTCTGATTAATTAAAAACAATTTAATGAAACCTCAAACTATCTACTGAAATATACAAAGATATTTGGGCATCATGAACACTAAATTAACACCCATGCTTTTGACAGCCCCTACATTTAAGTCTGCTAATCCAACTGTAAGATAGTTGACAATTTGGGTCACTAAACTGACTTGTAATTTTTCTATATCTACTGGAAATTTTCAATTATATATTCCAAAATATCTTCATTCAAGGAAAACCTTATCATATGATTTTTATTATATAAACTTGTCTCTCTCTCATTTCCTATCTTTCTTTCCTTTTCAAATTCTGACAGTCATGATTTCTCTGACTTTTTTTGCAATATTTACTGTATAAATTTCACTCAAAATATACACCAGTTGAGCTTTCTTGATGGAATGTGCTTTTTTTTTAGTTCATATTATTTTATATTTAGCATTGTTTTCATATTCAACTTTTGGAATTATGAAAAACTCTTCAATATATCTGCAATTACAAAGATGTATAATGTGAAATAAAGTTTTATGAAGTCATTTTCTCATAAAATCAATAATCTGCCATTCTTAGAAAAACAATCTCCCCCCAACTGACAGGTTAAATTTTCATGGTTCAAGGGCAACATGCCAAGAACAGTTGTCATTTTATCAAATGGCTAATATGGTCCATCTCCCTTTAAACTTGATGCCTAATCTGCCGAGATCCTTTCCTTATGTAGTGCTGTCATTTTCTCAAGTAGGTACAATCTCAATTAAACCCAAAATGATAAAAAATATTTTTTGACTGTTCATATGAAGTTCTATTGGTTTCCTAGGCTGTTTAAAGAAAATACCATGAAATGGATTGGCCTACACAAGGGAAATTGATTATCTTACAGTTTTGACACTGTGAAATGTGCAGATCAAAGCATCATCAAGGCAATGCTTTCTTCCCAAAGACTGGCTGCTGGGGATCCTTGTCTCCTCTTCCACATGGCAAGGCACATGTCTGTGTCTGCTGGTCTCTCCCTTCCTTTTCCTGTTTCATTTATTTCAGTTTCTTGCTTCTGTGATAGTTTCTTTCTCTCTGTATTCGTTCCATCTATTAAAGATTCCAGGAGGAGGATAAAATTCCATCCTGAATGATGCGGGTCATACTTTACCTGAAGTATCCTGATCCTAAGATCCTTCTGACAATGGGTTTACATGCACAAGAATGGACTAGATTTAAGAACATGTTTTTTTGTTTGTTTGTTTGTTTGTTTGTTTGTTGTGTATGTGTGTTTGTGTGTGTGGTACATACACCTCCACATCACCACAGATGTCAAGATCAGATAATGCTACACAGATATCCAGTGTTGATGCTTTACTCCCTCAAAGGAATGTAAGAGAATGAATATCTGCTTGAGTTCATCACATTCAAGAGAGTGTGTTTCTTTAAGGCATTTTGACTTGAAGAAAATAAGTAATTCAATTTATTCACTTATACATTCATCATTTAAATAGAAAATGAGCTTTTTGTCCTTCAAATATCAGGAGCACTCTGTTGCACTCTGAGCATATTGCACTCTGAGCATATTGTTGCTTGCTCTTTGTCCTTATACTTACTTCCCTTTGAATCATTATTTGTAAGTTTTTCTTTTAAAGTGTTCTGTTGATACCATCCTCATAGGTCTCATATCTCTAACTAGGCTGAGATTAGTTCTTCTTACTTATCATCTAGTTTTCCAAAGAGTGATTTTGTTATCTAAATGCTATAATTAAGAGATGGCAGACTGTATATATCATATACATATCATCTGGTTACATATATCATTGACAAAGAAATTTTTTTTAATTACAGCCGTCAAATTGTATTTGTAACATTACTTTAAAAATTAGTTTGTTGACAGAGAGATTCAAGCATTGGAAATAAAAACAATTGAACATAGTATAACTATATTGGCATAATCAGATAGTTTCAGAGCACATAATTATGCTTTATTTTTACCATGCTTTAATTGGCACTTATGCATTCCTTTCTCTGAGAGTCCATTAGAAATACTATTATGCCAAGCATGATGATGTATTTCAGCACTGCAAAATTGAATCTATGCTTTTGGCAATAGTCCCATGAGGTAAGCCCAAGCTCTGTGAGTGAAGTATTTAACAAAGAAAAAATAAAAGCTGATTTTACTAATGTATCGCAAAATATTTGTTCCCCACATTATGATCAGTTAGAAAGGGGGCACAAATGCTGATACTTCTCCCCAGAAACTGATCAGTCAGTAGCTGATAAGATCACATTAAGTATAGTGGTAGACTGGTGAAATTAACCAGCTTGTGATCTTATCTGCTTCAGATAATTGTTTTGCAATGGAAAACAAGCAGTAACCAATAGTATCAGCACCTGCTTATGTAAAGAGGTGTTGTGTATATTGCACTCATTCTGATAAGCCATTCTCCTTGTGTTGTTCAATGTCAGAAACAACCCTGATGCATTGGAAACTTTATCTAACCTGAGCTGATTCATCAACAATTTCTAATAAAGATCCTGTAAGCCACAATTAAAATTATTGAAAATGTGTAAAACAAGGTATCTGATTAAATTGTTGGTAACTTCATCTTCTTCAATCTCATGCTGATAAAAGTCAAGTGCATGTTTCTGAAAACATTCTAGAAGTACCCATCATAGGATCTTTAACAAAATAATTACTTAAACTTAAATTTGGTAAGAAATTTATAAAATGTTTTACTTAATATTTTTTGAGAAAAAAACAGATGCTATTTTGGCTTTATCTTCTTTAATATCAGGTTACTGAAGATAGGAGAAGTGGGTTGCTTGAAAGGTACATAGCACTAAACTAGAACCTGTGTTTGGTACCATGAATAAATTCCATCTACCCTTATGTCATGATCAGGTTCACATGTCAACTTGGCCAGGTAGTGGTGCTCAGTTGTCTGGTAAGATAAGCACTGGCCTGTCTGCTGCTATGAGGACATTTCATGGACTTAAATCATGAGCACATCGGTAACATCCACAGCTAAGTGCATTTGCAATCAGCTAAGGGGACTGCCTTTTACAATGAGTCACACTTAATCTAATCACCAGAAGGCTTTTAAGGAGGATTCAGAAGAGACAATCACTCTTTCTGCTTCAGCCAGCCAAAAGCCTCTCCTGAGAGTTGACTGAGGACCTTCATTGGAGCTGCCAGCTTGCGGCCTGCCCTACAGATCTTTGATTCTTACAACCATATGGTTGCCCAGCCAGCCTCCCCTAAGAGTTTGTTGAGTACATTCATTGGAACTGCCTGCCCTACAGACCTTGGACTCTACATCCCCAAGGTTTGTGTGAAACACTTTTATAAATTTTATATTTATAGATATCTCCTGTTATTTCTCTAGAAAACCCCTCCTAATACACAATATATCAGTTATATATATGTATAAATATATATATATATAATTTAAATCATTACTGATTTATATATATATATGATTTAAGTTAGATATTTAAATAAAAACCCTTTGGACTATGGGTCAGAGCACTTTGTAGCTAACAATAAAAGGAGATGAAAATTTTGAAGAATTTGAGGAATCTTTAATGCATTTCTTTCTGAATAGGATAGGTTTCACTATTTGAAGCACAAAATCAGAAGTATAAAAAATGGATTTCAAAAGTGTCTTTTGTGGGGGATTTTGAGAAATTGGCAGAGTAGGAAGATCCAAT
This sequence comes from Myrmecophaga tridactyla, assembly GCA_004026745.1. NCBI lineage: Eukaryota > Metazoa > Chordata > Mammalia > Pilosa > Myrmecophagidae > Myrmecophaga > Myrmecophaga tridactyla. The sequence continues at coordinate 30,348 of PVIY010017118.1, forward strand.
ATTAAATCTGTCCATGGGAACAAGATTAAACAGGTTAGAACTGTCTGAAAAACCTATTTCAAAACTCTAGTGTCCAATTCTCAGAGCCTACCCATGCAGAAAAAAAGAAGAAGAAGAAGAAAAAGTCCAGTGTCCAGTAGAACTGTGTAGGGCACCCAAGAAGAGAGTAAGGAATAAGCTGGTACAAATAATGGTAAAGACTAGTAAATTGCTTTTTCCATTTTGCAGTTACCATCACCATACCCAACTCTTGTGGCAGATTACTATGGATTTAGCCCCTGGCTAACTCATTTATTACAGAATGGGAGACAAAATCCACTTTTCCAAGATCATGGGTAAGCATGATCATTCCTTGATCATGGCTATTGATTAGTGACTTTAGATGGTGGGGACCAGCTGTGATGGTATACATGGTTTCAACCTGCTCTGACAAATGTGGCTGAGGAGATTTAAAGACACTGTGCTTTCTCAGGGCAGTGGGAATAGTTCAAGGGTTGCATTTGCTGGCAAGGTCATGAAAGTATGTCTTTGGAGCAGTATGTAGGAAGGTCCTGGCACATTTCCTGACTCCCTCTACAGGAGATTGGTCTACTCCCTTTGTGGATTCCTGGCCTTGTCCCACATGGAAAGACTGAGTTGAGAAACTCTTCTCTAACATGACCTCCTCTCCAAAAATTTTCCCCCCAGGAAAAACCCCCTTGAAATGATAATCAAAGCAGTGTTAGAAACCATTGAATTTGATGACCTTAAGCAGAGGATTGCCTGTTTAAACACCAGGGATAAGAAAAAAGTTTGTGTGATGGTTAGGTTCTGGTATCAACTTTGCCAAGTGATGATGCCCAGTTGTCTGGTCAGGCAAGCACTGTCCGGACCATTGCTGCAAGGACATTTCATGGCTGGTTGATAAACTGGAAGTCTGTCAGCTGATTGCCTCTGTGGCTGATTATGTCTATGATCAACTAAGGTGTGTCTCCCAGCAGCAAGATGATCCAATAAGTTGATGACTTATAAGAAAGATGTCGTTAGCCAGCGAGCCTCTCCTGTGGAGTTTATCCAGACCCTTCATCAGAGCTGTCAGCTTCATAGCCTGTTCTGTGGATTTTAGAATCTCCCATTCCTACAGTTGTGTGACTCACATTTACAGATCTCTTCTGTTGGTTCTGTTTCTCTAGAGAACCCTGGTACTGGGAGTACTTCTTGAGAGACTGAATCTTAAAAATAGGTTTTTACAATTGGTTTTCTACTCTGATTATATGCAGAGGCACTAAAGAATCTGTTTCCAATAATCAAGATGGCACTGACAATCCTTGGGGTGAGTTTGAATGAGAGATATACAAAATATCAACATTAGATTCTGCTAATTGTACACTTATATGAAGCAAGGCTCTGGATGAAAGTGTTTTTGACACCTTTATGAAATTTCATGGAATTAGGAGGTATAATGATGTTGGCTGGTTGTTGCTGGATATGCTGGAGACAGTGATGAGGGGAACAGATGAGATGAATTATACACATTTGCAACTAAAGTGCCATATTCTTGATGTAAAAGTTTCCAGGTGTGGCCTGAAAGAAAATCTTATTTCCTATGGTCACACACTTGAGAACTTTGAAACCCAGACACAGAGACTCATTGTGTGAGTAGCAGATTTGCAAAATAAACTAAAATCTCAAACTTGCAGTGTGTCTGCTGTTAAAGTAAGAGCTTTTGTTAGAAAATAATGGACCCTGAAACTTGGGTTGGGGATGTATGGCTTGATAATGATGGCAATAAGATGATGGAATATCTGAAATCGCTAAGCCTTTGCTAGATAGTCCTGTAATGTACTGCCCTGAGGAAAGAGCTCCCTGACCTCCAGCCTACCTTAAGGAAACAGCTTCCAGGTCCCCAGTATACCCAGAGGAGTCTGCCATCCAACTTCCACTGAATGAAATTAACTCTTCAGTGCCTGCTAACCCTCTTGGGGAAACAGCCCTCAGTGCTCTGTCTGGAGAAACTAATCCTGTTTCACCAAATGAAACACTAACAGAATGCCCTGAGGTAATTAGCTCGAAAGACACTTCTGTTTCTTTTCAGAATGCACCCCTACCACCCCTCTTTTGTTCAAGAATTATAACTAAAGTCCCAACAAATCTTGAAAGGTGAGTTACAAAGCATGACCCATCAGGATGTATGCCATATTCCAAAAGTGCTACATGAGTTTTCCAATCTATATAGACAGAAATAGGGGAATATGTGTGGGAATGGATATTAAAAGTGTGGGATAATGGTGGAAGGAATATCAATTTGCATCAAACTGAATTTATTGATATGGGCTAAGCAAGCAGAGATTCTGCATTCAGTATTGTAGCTCAAGGGGATTAGAAGGATAAGATGGTTGGCTGAAACATGGATCAAATGGTGGCTGACATTAACATTTCACCATCTAGATGAAATGCTAGAACTATGCTGGTGTAATGTAGATGAGAGGATCCAAAGGCTTAGAGAGATTGGTTGTTAGAGTGAATTTATCATGGAAGACCTCCCAGGAATGTCTAGAGAACACATCTTTCTCCAGAACCTTGAGAAATAAATTCATAAGACTAGCTCCATCATCCCTGAAGAGCTCTGTACTCGCCCTTCCTTTTAGGTCAGATATTTCTGTGGGAACGGCTATCACTGATCTGGAATCCTTAAACAGAATTAGGATAATCAGATCCCAAGTTGGCAAAATCCACACAGGGACAGTTAATCACCATAGACAAGGTAGGCCTGGCCATCTTAATGGAAACCATACTCAAAGCAGCAGTCAAAATAATCTGATTCATAGAGACTGGTGTCATTAGCTAATAGATCATAGGGTACCTAGAATTAAAATAGATGTGCAGTCTATTAAATTCTTGTTTGTGCTGTATAAATAGAAGAATTCTAGGTCAGGTGAACTGAAGTCTAACTTGAGTTACAAAAAACAGAGTCTTGACCCTTAATCAACTCCCAGACATGACACAGTTTACAAATCCAGAGCCTCGTGAATGGAGGAGGGCCAGGTACCCTTGGGAAGGAACTCCTTTACAGTGTCCCAAATTTACACTTTTAACCTTCCTCCCAGTCTCCTCCAAGGAAACCTGCAGCCTCTTACCAGGGTGACTGTGCTGGGGAAAAGGAAATGATTGGACATTTTGGAGATTTTTAGACAGTGGCTCAGAAGTGACACTAATTCCAGGAGACTCAGAACATCACTCCGGTCTACCAGTCAGAGTAGGGACTTAGGGAGGTAAAGTGATTGATAGAGCTTTAGCTCAGGTTCATCTCACAGTCAGTCCAGCACTTGCCTGTGGTCATTTTCCCAGTTCTAGAATGCATAATTGGAATCAACATACTTAACAATTGGCAGAATCTTCACATTGCTTCTCTGACTCATGCAGTGAAAGATTTTATGGTAGGAAAGGCCAAGAGGAAGCCACTAGAAATGCCCCTACCTAGCAAAATAGTGAATCAGAAGCAATAATATATTCCTGGAGGGATTGCAGACATTAGTCCCTCTCTTAAGGACTTGAAGAATGCAGGATTGGTGATTCTCGCACACATCCCCATTAGGCTTCCCTGTTTGGCTTGTGCAGAAAAACAGATGGGTCTTGGAGGATGACAGTGAATTATCATTAACTTAACCGATGGTGACTCCAAATGAAGCTGCTGTTCCAGATGTGGCATCATTTTTCAGCAAATTAACACATTGTCTGGTATCTGGTATGCAGCTATTAGTCTGGCAAATGCTTTTAGGTCACTAGCTACCATTAAGAACCATCAGAAACAGTTTGTATTCAGCTGGCAAGGCCAGCAGTATATCTTCATTGTCCTACCTCAGGGGTATATCAACTCACCAGCTCTATGTCACAATCTTGTCTGCAGGGACCTTGGTTATTTTTCCCTCCCATAAGACATCACACTGATCAATTATATTGATGATACATGTTGATTGGACCTAGTGAGCAAGTAACAACTACCCTAGACTGATTTGTAAGCATTTGTGTGTCAGGGGGTGGGAGATGAATCCAACAAAAATACAGGGATCTTCCACCTGTAACGGAGATTTCTTGGTGTCCAGTGGTATAGAACATATTTAGATATCTGTGCTAAGGTGAAGGATAAACTGTTGCATCTAGCCACTCTTATAACCACAAAAGAGACAGAAGGCCTCATAGGTCTTTTTGAATTTTGAGGACAACATTCTCCTCATTTGGGTGTGTTACTCCAGCCCATTTACCAAGTAACCAGAAAAGCTGCTAGTTTTGAGTGGTGACTGGAACAACAGGAGGCTCTGTGACATGTCCAGGCTGCTGTGCAAGCTGCTTTGCTTCTTGGACCATATGATATAGCAGATCTAATGGTGCTAGAAGTGTCAGTGGCAAAAAGGAATGCTGTCTGGAGCCTTGGCAGGCCCCACAGGAGAATCATAATGCAGACCCTTAGGATTTTAGAGCAAAGCCTTACTGTCCTTTTGAGAAACAGCTTTTAGCCTGCTATTGGACCTTAGTAGAGACTGGAGGTTTAACGATGTGTCACCAAGTTACCATGAGACCTGAATTGCCTGTCATCAGCTAGGTGTTGTCTGGCCCACAAACACATGAAGTTGGGTGTGTGTAGCAGCACTCCATTATAAAATGGAAATGGTATAAATAGATAGTTCTCAAACAGGTCCTTAAGGCAAAAGTAGGAAGTGGCCCAAATATCCATGTCCCCCACTCCTGCCACATTATCTTCTGTTTCCCAACCCAGAACTATGGCTTCTTGGTGAGTTCCTTATAGTCAGTGCAGTGAGGAAGAGAAAACCAGGGCCTGGTTTACAGATGGGTCTGCACGATATGAAGGGACCCCTGGGAAGTGGACAACTGCAGTAGTGCAACCATTCTGGGATATCCTTAAAGGACAGTGGTGAGGAGAAATCCTCCCAGTAGGCAGGGCTTCAAGCAGTCCACCTGGTTGTTCATTTTGCTTAAAAGGAGAAACTGGTTAGAAGTGCATTTGTATAGTGACTCAAGCTGTTATTAATGGTTTGGCTAGATGGTCAGGGACACAGAGAGAACATGATTGGAAAATTTGTGACAAAGAGTTCTGGGGAAGAAGTATGTGGATAGATCTTTCTGAGTGTGCAAAAACAGGAAGATATTTGTGTCCTATGTGAATGTTCACCAGAGGATGATGTTAACAGAGGAAAGTTTTAATGATCATGAGGATACTGTGACCCTTCCTGTGAATACAAGTCATCATCTTTCTTCACCCACCCCTGCCATTGCCCAATAGGCTCAAGAACAAGACATAGTGGTAGGGATGGAGGTTATGCATGGGCTCAGTAACATGGACTTCCACTCACCAAGGCTAATCTGGCTATGACCATTGCTGAGTGTCCAATGTGCCGGCCGCAGAAATCCACACTCAGTCCCCGAGATGAAACTGTTCCCTGAGGTGATCATCCTTTTCTCTGGTGGCATGTTGATTATATTGGACCACTTCCATCATGGAAGGAGCAGTGATTTCTTTTAACCAAAATAGACACATACTCAGGATAAGGGTTTGCCTTTCCTGCACATAATGCCTCCCAAAAAATTGCCATCCATGGATTTATAGAATGCATTATCCTCTGTCCTGGTATTCCACACAGCATTGCCTCTGCTCAAGGAACCCACTTCACAGCAGATAAAGTGTGAGAATGGGCACATGCTCATGTAAATCTCTGGTCTTATGTTCCCCATCATCCAGAGGCAGCTGGGTTGATAAAATGACCTTTTGATGACCCAATTATGGTGTCAACTAGGTGGCCATGCCTTTCAGGGTTGGGACAGTGTTCTTCAGGGGATTATGTATGCTCTGAATCAGTGTCCACTGTATATTGCTCTTTCTCCCATAGCCAGGATTCACAGGTCCAGGAATCAAGGAGTAGAAATGGGAGTGGCACCACTCACTAGTGGTGATCTACCAGGAAAATTTTTGCTTCCTATCTCTGAAACCTTAAGCTCTGCTGATCTACAGGTCTTAGTTCTAAAAGAAAGAGTGCTCCTTCCAGGAGACACAACAATGATCCCATTAAACTAGAAATTAAGACTGCCACCTGGCCACTTAGTGAGTCTCATGTTACAGAATCAACCAGCATGAAAGCAGATTGTTGTTCTCTGGAGTAATTGATCCTGAATATGAAGGAGAAATACTACTGTGATAAAGAAGAGTTTTCCTAGAACACAGGAAATACCCTAAGGCGTCTCTCAGTACTACCATGCCCTGTGATTAAAGTCAATGGAAAACTGCAACAAACCCAATCCAGGTAGGACAACCAATGACCCAGAAACTTCAGGAATAAAGATTTGGTTCACCCCACCCGCTAAAGAACCACAGCCAACTGATGTGTTTCCTGAGGGTAAAAGGAACATGGAATGGGTAGTAGAAGATGGTAGTGATAAATAGGAACTACAACCATGTGACTAGTTACAGAAATGATGTGAGCAAATGAATATTTTCTCCCTGTTTTTTTATGAGTATGTTTGCATTTGTACATAAGCAAATATCTTGTTTTCCTCTTATCATATGATGTAAGTTGTATTTTTTAAGTTATAGTATTTAAGTCATAGGATATGAAGTTTAAGAATACTTGCACACTGTTCTGGAGAAATTTAGTGTGTTTCCAGTTGCATGGAAGATAGCTGAGTATTGCTGGGTGAAACATATGCCTGTTACTGTGTTCTATTTGGAGATTACTCACGTTTCAAGATGAAGTGTATAACTGCCAAGATGACAAGGGGTGGACTGTGACGGTTAGGTTATGTGTCAACTTTGCCAAGTGATGATTCCCAGTTGTCTAGTCAGGCAAGCACTGGCCTGACCATTGCTGCAAGGATATTTCATGGCTGATTGTTAAATCAGAAGGCTGGTGTAGTAAATCATCAGTTAGTTGATTGCTCTGTGGCTAATTATATCTGTGATCTCCCAGCAATGAGATAATCCTATCAGTTGGATAATTTTAAGAGAGGAGAGAGAACTTTTCATTGCTTCTTCAACCAGGAAGATGTTTTCTGTGGACTTTGTCTAGATCCCTCACTGGAGCTGCCAGCTTCACAGACTACCCCATGGGTTTTGGACTCTTCTATTCTCACAATTGTGTGAGATATCTTTATAAATATCATACTTAGAGATATCTCCTGTTGGTTCTATTTCTCCAGGGAACCCTGACTAATACATTCCGTTGCTAGGGAAAGTGAAGGGAGAGTTCAAACTTCTATAAACATAGGATCTCCAAAGTAACTAACAAGCAAATTGCTGAGGACATGACACAGGCCCAGAAAAGACAAGGAAAACCCTGTGCTTTGCATTCACTTGCATGGAACTCCTTGATAGGACAGCTTACATTGAAGAAAATATCTGTTGCATCACCAGTGGATTACCAAATCAGGGAACAGACATGTCAGGAAATAAATCCCACAGTTAACATTATAAAATATTAAAATGCATAGTGTACACAAAAGATCACAAGATAAAGAAACAGGAAGTGATAGTCCATCAAAGGGAAGAGAATGGAGATCCAGAAAATACCAGTGAAGAAGTTGAGACTGTGAATGTACTGAAAAAAGAAATTCAAAACATGATCTTAAAAATATTCATGGGTATGAAGGATATGGTGGTTTGAAACTGAATGTAACAAAGAAAAATTCTGTCCTTAAATGAAATCCATTTCTGCAGGTGTAAACCCATTGTAAATAGGACATATCAATGAGGCTAAATCAGATTGTGTGTGATGTAGCTCATTCAGGATGGGTCTTAATACCACTATTGGAATCCTTTAAAAAACAGTATAAATATAGAGAGAAATATAGAGAGCCAAAGAAGCAAAAAACTGAAATGGACAAAATCCAGAAGATAAGGGCTGAACCAGCAGGTGCAGCCACGTACCTTGCCTTGTAGCGGAGGAGCCAATCTTTAGGAAGAGAGAATTACCTTGATGATGCCTTGATATGAACAGTTTCTTGGCCTCAAGATTGTAAGGTAATAAATGATTATCACTGTTCAAGTAGAACTATTTGATTGTATCCTCTTTCAGCTACCTAGAATACTAGAGCAAAGGAAAATAGAGAAAAAGAAACAAAGATATCAGGAAAACTATGATGGAGCAATGTAAGAATCTTAGTAAAGAGTTGGATTTTTTTTTTCTATACTGTATGGTGGGGCCACATTTCATTCTTTTTCCATGTGAGTATCCTGTTATTGCAGTACCAGCTGTTGAGTTTTTATTTGCTTTGTTTTCGCTGGTTTCTTTGTTTGTGTGGGAAGTGCATGGGTTGGGAATTGAACCTGGATCCCAGATCTCCCACATGGCAAGAATTCTACCACTGAACTACTGTTGTACCCCCAAGAGCTGGAAATTTTAAAATATAAAGAAGTAGATTTATGGGAATTAAAAACCACATTAATTGAAAATAAAAATTCCCAGAAAACCTTCAACAGCAAATTGGAACTGCAGAAGAAAGAACTCAAAGACGTGAGAAGTGAAATGCATCAGGTAGAGAAGCAGAAAAAAAAAGAATTACAAAAAGTGAAAACAGCCTAAGCATCTTCAAGTTTTACCATCAAGTGTACCAATGGCATGTTATGGAAGTCTCAGAAGGAAAAGAAAGACAGAAAGGAACAGAAAGAATATTCTAAGCTATAATGACAGAGCACTTCCCAAACTTAGCAAAACATGTGAATATATACAACCAAGAATCCCAGAGAATACAAAACAGGATAAGTATTTAGAAAAATACACTCTATCATATTGTTATCAAATTGTAAATGCAGAGACCAAAGAGATGTAATGAAAGCTTCAAGAGAAAAATAACATGTTTCACAAGGAGTCCCAATTAGATCAACATTAGCAAAATGAATGGGAAAAGCAAATGACCCTCTCAATTGTTCCAATCAATACATTTGACAAAATCCAGACCACTTTATTGATTAAAAGCACTTAGAAAACTAAATAGAGAAGGAAACATTCTCATGGTAAAGGACATACATGAAAAATCCCAAGCTATCACCTTTGTGGTGAAAGACTGAATGCTTTCCCTCTAAGATCAGGAACAACATAAGGACCCACTGTCACCACCACTATGCAATGTTTTACTAGATGTTCTGCCAGATCAATTAAGTGATAAAAAGAAATTTAAAAATGTCCAAATTGGAAAGGAAGAAATAAAGCCTTCCTTATTTGCTGATAATATGATCCTGTTACAGATAATCTTGAAAAATCAACAGCATACCTATAGCTAATAAATAAATTCAGCAAAGTGGCCTAGTACAAGAATAACACTCCCAAACCTGAAGTGTATCTACACACTTGCAATGAACAATCCAAAGAGGAAATTTTAAAAATTCCATTTACAATAGCAACTAAAAGAATTGAATATCTATGAATAAATCTTATCAAGGATGGAAAGGACTTGTAGAGAAAAAACTACAAAGCATTTCTAAAATAAATCAAAGAAGTGCTCTGCAAATGGAAAGAAATTCCATTTTTCTTGGATTGGAAGACTAAATATTAAGATCTCAATTCGATGCAAAGCAATTTACAGGTTAATTCATTTCCAATTAAAACCTCAACAACCTTCTTTGCAGAAACAAAACAAAACAAAACAAAAAAGCAATAATCAACTTTACATGTAAAGTTAAGGGTCTCTGTAAGCAAAGACATTTTTAAAGGAGAATTAAGTTACATGACTCTTGGTACCTGATCTTAAAACCTATGACAAAGCATCAGTAATAAAAAGAGCATGATACTGGCAAAAGGATAAACATATGTCCAATAAGGATTTAATATTCAGAATTTATAAAGAAGTTCTTCAACTTTACACCAAAAGACAGAGAATTTAAATTTGTTTAAAGAACTTAAATAGACCTCTTTACAAAGAAGCTATACAAATGGGCAAAAAGCACATGAAAAAAAATGCTCAAAATCATTAGTCATCAGGGAAATGAAAGTCAAAACCATAACGAGATACCATTTTACACCTACAGGAATGTAGTAGTATCTTTTTAATCAAGAAAGGGGGATGGATTTTGTCAAATGTATTTATTCAAACAATTGAGAGAGTCATAGGTGTAAATACAAGAATGACTGTCATTAAAAAAAAAAGAAAATTACAAATATTGGGGAGGATGTGGAGAAATAGAAACAGTAAAAAAATTGCAGGTGGCAATGTAAATTGTTGCACATGCCATAGAAGACAGTTTGGTGGTTTCTCAGAAAGTTAAATAAGAATTACCATATGTCCCAGCAACAGCACTGTAGGTATATGTGGTGGTTTGAAGCTGCATGAAATCCAGAAAGACAAATTCTTAAAGTTATTCCCTTACTGTGGGTGTAAACTCATTATAAACATGATCCTTTGATGAGGCTACTTCAGTTTAATGTATGAACTACTTCATTCAGGATGGATATTAAACCTTTTGTTAGAGTCCTTTATAAACATAATGAATAAAGAAAGAGGATAAAAAGTCACACAAGCAAGAATCTGATATCAACAAAACTGGAAGAGAAAAGCTAGACCAGCAGATATTAATATGGGCTTTGTTATTTAGCGGCGAAGCCAGGGTCACCAGCAGCTTGTCTTAGGAAGAAAGCTTTGCCTTGAAGGTGCTTTGAATTTGGACATTCTCCAAGACTCTAACCATAAGCTAATATTAATAAATTCACATTGTTGAGGCCAATCCATTTCATAATATTGCTTTAAGCAGCAATATTTATTTATTTATTTAGGGAAATAAAACAGATTTTGGTACCAGGAAAGCACGGTGCTGCTATTACAAATATCTAAAATGTAGATACAACCTTGGAATTGGGTAATGGGTAGAATTGTACAGTACATGACCAAAAACAGGTCTATATTCATTGATTCTTGGTAGATTTATGGCTGCCAAAATTATTTCTGATGAGGTGTTAGACAGAAATGATGAAAGTGCCTTCAGAAACTGTAAAAGAGGTGATCCTTGTTGTAAAGTCACAGAGAACTTGGGAAATTGTGTTCTGATGTCAGATGGAAAGCAGAATTTGGGAGTGCTAGATTTAGATATTTAACTGAGGAGATTTCAAAACTAAATGTAGAAAGTACAGCCTGGTTTCTCCATACAGCTTATAGTAAATGCAAGATGACAGGATAAACTGAGATCTGAACTTCTAAGCATGCACACATGTGCCTGCGCGCGCGCACACATACACACACACACACACACACACACACACAACAAAAATTTGATGGCTTTGAAAAATCTGTGCTTCATGAAACTGAATCCCCAGAGAATATTGCATCAAAAGATTTAACTGAACATGGATTTAGTCATTCACTTCAATGCGAGTCAGGATTGGAGCTGCAGTTACCCAGGGAGAATCTGTGGAAATTCCTCTGTCTGATGGATTGAATCCATCTTTACTGCATGCAAAACTGATGAGCTTTTTCTAAGATCTCTCTCTCTCTATAAAACCACTGTCAGCCTGGACTAAAAGGGATGGAAAAGGGAGAAATTGAAGGAAAAATAACTTCAAGAGCAGGACAATGTGAGCTGAGGTCTGGATCAAAGACTTTTTCTTGGACCAAGAGGGTAGACCCCCCTATGTGTGTGGAAAAGGTATTTCCCTGGCACTTAGAGAGGCTTAATACTCTCCCCAGTGTTCAGGAAAAGTGCTAAAACCCAGTATCCCCAGATGGTTGGAAGTATGTGAAGAGTTATATCACCACTTGATGCTTGATAAGGTTGAGCCTGGAATTTGGTTGTCATCCAATGCTTGAAGAAGATGGGACTTTCACCCCAGTATACAGGGAGAGCATGGAAGCTGTGAAGTGGTGGACTGCCACTTCATCAGGCCCTGAGGACAAAGCATCTTTCCATAGATGACCCTCAGATCTTGAGTTCTAATGAAATATACCTTGCAGAGGTTCGGAATTGATTGAGACCCATGGCCCTTGTTTTCCTTCCAATTTCTCTCTTCCACTATGGAAATGTTTGTCCTATGATTGTCCCTCCATTGAATATTGGAAGCAGATAACTTGTTCTAAGCTGTTTCACAGATCCACACTTGGAAGGGTATTGTGTCCCAGGATAGACCACACCTATAACATTTTGATAAAAATTTGTACTTAGTTTTGTTACTGAAATAACTCAAGACTTTGAGCTGTTGTGATGTAATGAAGGCATTTTGTTTGTGACAAAAATAAACACATTTGAGAGATCAAGAGCATGGAGTGTGGTGGTTAGAAGTTGTAGGTACCCCATAAAAACACGTTCTTAAATTTCATCCCATCTTGTTGATCTGAACACATTATAAGTACCACCTTTGATAAGGTTACTTCATTTAATGTATGAATGACCTCGTTCAAGATGGGTCTTAATTCTCTTAAGGAATGTTTATAACTGAAATGAAAACAGAGATAGAGGAAAAAATCCAGGGAAGCAAGAATCTGAAGTCAACAAAATCCATAAGAGAAAGGTGAGACAAGCAGATACCACTATGTTCCTTGCCATGTGGCAGAGGAGCCAAGAATCACCATCATCCAGTCTTCAGGAAACAAATAACATTTTGATGACACCTTGATCTGACATTTTCCCAGACTCTAACCATAAACAAATAAATTCCCATTGTTTATTTATGGAAGCTATGAAGGGGTGGATTGATTTTCTCATTTCATGTTTTAACCAACAGAGGAAAATAAAGCTGTATATACCCCACATAACTGAAAGTAGGGACTTGAACAGATATTTGAACATGGATGTTCATAGCCACATTATTTACAGTTGTCAAAAGATGTAAACCACCTAAGTGTCCATCATCCAATGAATGGATAAATTAATGTGGTCTATACATAAAATGAAATATTATTCAGCTGTAAAATGGAATGCAATTCTGAATGTATAGCAATAGGGATGAACCTTGAAGATTTCATGTTGAGACAAATAAGACAGACATATAAGAACAAATATAGTATGACCTAATTGATATTAAAACATTAGAATAAGCAAACACTTCGAGTGAGAAACTAGAATATAGCTTACCAGGAAATTGCATGGGAGTAGGGAAGGGGAAGTTAAGGGTTAAAATGTACAGAGTTCCTATTTGGAAAGTTGGAAATATTTTGTTACTGGATGGTGTGATGAAAGCATGAAATTATTAATGCAATTAAGAGCAAGGTATTATATATTTGCATGTTAAGATAAAAATTTTAAACCTATGAAACTTCACTACACAGTGATACTTAATTTAAACCATAGAGCATATTTAATAGTGTAATTAAAATGTACTTTCATCAATTATAACAAGGGTACCACACTAATGTTAGGTGGTTAATAATAGAGGATATATGGAAATATTGTATTTTATACATGATTATCTTGTAAACCCACAATTTCTCTAATAAAAAAAGTTCTCTTGGATTTCTGGAAAGCAGATTAAAAGTAAATCATGCTTTATAGAAAGTGGAAATAAATGTAAATTTATAAATTTGGAGTGTTCTTTTTATAGCTTATATAAAATGTATAATGCACAGGAAATGAAAATTAATTTGGAAAACAATATAATTACTTTTTATTAAAATAGGTATAATTTAAGTATAGTTTATATAAAATTCTGCTATATTATGTATAATTCTTCCTCAAGATTAACCCTCTTTTCTTTCTTAAATAGAAACAGGCTATTTGCATTAATTTTAATGGTTCAACTGCCTGATTCTTCCCTGCTTGAAATTGCATGCTTCAGTACCTCATACCTGCTGTTATAATAATTCATATAATTTCATGAGGTGTCAAAAGTGACTTAAAGTAGAAGTGAAAAAAGTGTGTACTAAAATTAATGATAATCTCCCACTAATTTCTGATGAATAGGAGAACAAGGTCATCTATTTAAACACAGAGAGTATGACTTTTCCCTCAGCTTTTTCTGGTGCTACAAGCTGTGGTGGTGTTATTGGAAGCCCCTTTGGCACTGGTAAGCAGCACTGACTAGAATAGTACTAGCCCATCCATTAAGAAGTAACAAGGCTATACCATGGGATGAAGCAATAGCTTATTGCATTGTAGTAAACAATGATATCCAAATGTACTAAAAGAATTCATGCAGCATTAAAAAACGTAGAGTCTATAGAAAGATTCTCATATTTATTGGACCCTGTTAGAATAATATAGATATCAGGAAAAATGACCTACTTGAACAGAGAACTAAGACTTTAGCATATTTTAAGATACTCGGAGATTTAACATAATTTCAGAACAATAAGAATATCTATGAATAACATAAGGAGAGTTCTGCTTTCAGGTCTTAGATGCTTTTTTATCATATATATGGGGTATGTCAAGAACTACCAAGTAACATCTGTTGATTGTGCTGTTCCACTCTATTTGCCAAGGGAAAGTGCACAGGTAACAAAATCTAGCATAACATTGCCTTCATTTCTCCCTTTGGCAATCTCAATTAAAAGGCGACTATAGAGTATTAGTTGAAATTTCACTCTCTAGCTGTGCTGGTCTGAAACTGTTATGTACTCCATAAAAGGCCATGTTCTCTTAATCCATCCTGTGATGATAGCAGACCTATTGTCGGGTGAGACCTTTTGATTAGGTTGTTTCCATGGAGATGTGACCCAGCCCATTCAAGGTGAGTCTTAATCCTCCACTGGAGTCAGTTATGAGAGGATGAAAAAACAGGTGAAACTGAGAAAGCTCAGAGAAGCTAAGAGAAAATGCCCAGAGACATTTAGTGACAGATACTGAAACCAGAAGCAGGAAGATGGCACAACAGATATCACCATGTGCCTTTCCATGTGACAGAGGAACCCTGGATGCCTGCAGCCTTTCCTCAGAGAAGGTATCTTCATCTTGATGCCTTAATTTGGACATTTTCATGACCTTAGAACTGCAAATTTATAACTTTTTAAAGCCCTATTGAGAAAAACCAACCCATTTTGGTACAATGCATTCTGAAAGCTTTAGAAGACTGAAATACTATCATTTTATGATATTGAAAACATAAAAGGCATGTTATATTTAATACAATGTTCCTTACACTTATTTCCTGAGAGAACTTCAATTATTGAGGTGGATTAATTTGCCAAATTTATGAACATTAAAGTCACTTTAAAAATTCAAAAGGAATAAAAGTCATTATTTCAGCACCAGGGAAATACTTCAACTGACTAAAGATTGGGCATTATGCCATGATGACAGATGGGTAAGAGTGTCAACCATCAAGCAACATGTTCAAATCAAGTGTGAATACTTTTGTCAGGATCTAAGAAAAGACCATTTCACTAGTGTCTGGTTATGAGATGATACCCATATGTGTCCCAAACATGCCGTAGACCATCCTCAACCTATCCAATTGATCAAAAATTAAAAGGTCTTTGAAACTATGTAAGTGAAAGGATAAGTAGGTCTCTTTGATTAGCTGACATAACACTAATATGAAATGGTATATTAAAAATTCATATCTCCTTTTTCATTTAAAATCAATAGAAACTCCAATTTGACAGATTTTTCTTTTTCGGCTATTTTGTAAGTTGAGTAGTGAGTAGATAGCCCAAGCTGCCACACTGGTAGTATCTTTAGGAGTTTAAACAAAATTTTCTACCTGTCAGCTTTTTCATTAAATGGACTCAATGTGGGATTAAGGGTGTTATTTTTCACTTTTGATATGAGTTCAAATCAAAAGCCTACATCATTGCAATTTGCATTTTTCATTCCTTTATCACATGTAAATATATTCATGATATAATTTTGTTAAGTGAAACAGAGAAAGGTTAGAATGTCACAGAATTGTAAGTATAATGAAATCTATCTCCTTGCCAATTAATATTTTCTTTCATTGCAGATTTCAAATGAAATTTTAGTTGGCATCTCATGTCTAAGCTTATATTTCTCACTACTGAATTGTGGCAAAGCTTGTGATTTAACTAACTCAGAAATCCATCATAAGTATTCATCACACAAGTGTCTGTGTGTTCATATTTTTATGGCTGTGGTTTGTTGAGATCTCACTGGCCTTGACAATCTCCAAAGTTGGCAGTTGCCAATAATGCTGAGTTTCAAGCTCAAGTGCAGGAATTAGTTTTAAGTAACTAAATTGATCGGACCTCACCAAGGGATCTATCCACGGGAGCTCCGCTAGGTTTACCATGCTCACTGTATTAGATGTTATGTGGATATTCTTTGGATGGTGAGGCACAAACACAGATAAACTGTCAAAGGCCCTTGAGTGGGAGAGAGGAGAATGAGAGTGGCAAGAGGGCTGGGTGCTTCCCTAACCTAGCCTTCTGCCAAGGTCTAGAGAGGACTGGGAGAAGAAAAGTGCATGTGGGTTCCAGAATTTTGCCCTTATTGTGGCCCAGAGGAGAGGATTAGTGTTTTCCTGAGGGTACTGAAAAATGGCAGTTTCAAAATATGTTGTACAAAAAAGCAGACATGGCAAAAGCCATTTGGAGGAAATGAGGGTGGCTCTTATCATCCAAATCATATGGAGATGCATGCTTTGCTAGTTGCAATTATGCCCAAGGCAGAGCTAGCTGGGGTGTTCACTAGCGTTATTTATGTCTAAGCAAAAATGACAAGCCACCAAATATAATTTCTTTTATGCCATCACAATCATCAGGCAACTAGAACTATATTGTACCAACCCCTGGTATCTTTATTACCCTGGTCAATTTCAATGCAACTCTTTTATCACATTAATTCATGAAAAACGGAATCATAGCAATACTGATGGGCATTCTCAGAAAACCAGGTAGTGGTTAAGAGCTTTATAACTTAGTATTTTTAATTTTTATTATTTCTTTTATTTTTGCCCATGAAAGTACAACTTAAAACACCCCAAAATAGAGAAAACTCAAAAAATTTTGAAACATTAGTGAATATTTTTTAGTGAATATTAGTGAAACATCTTTAAACTCATCAGGGGATTTGTAATGTATATTTGACCACAGAAATCTTAAAGCATAAGTTTCATATATGAATCAAGTTTTGAATATTCTCTTAATACTTATTTTGTTTGTGTCATTAACTTCCCCATTTAAATAACTGATACAAAATATATTACTTTCCCTGTTTCTCCAATCCATTCATTCAGTGCTTAGTAGGTGAGGGATACTCCTAAGCTCTTGGAAAGATCTTTGCCCTTATCAAGTTTATATTTCATCAAAGAGAGAAAACAATAAACACACATATTAAGTAAATTATAACCATGTTAGAAGTTGAAAGGTGATAGGGAAAAGGGAGAGTTAATATATCAGCTCTATTATTAGGAGGCAGTAGTGAGAAGAGGACTTTAGCAGTAAACTCAAACTATCTTATTTTTTCTATGTCTTTATACCTCTTTCTGATATGTGTCTGGATAATTCAGACTATGAATTCTTTGCCTGAAAAATTTATCTGTTTTTCTCTCTCTCTTTTAAAATTTTTTTCTAGTTGCATATATGCAACTTAAATTTCCCTCTTTAAACACATTGTCATATACATTTAGTGACGTTAATTACACTCACAATGTTATAATGCCATTACCACCACCCATTAACAAAACTTGACAATTAACCCAAGTAGAAATTCTGTACAAGTTAAGTATTAACTACCCATTCCCTACTGCCAACATAGCCATTTTAGATTCTAATTCTATGACTTTACTTATTCTAATTATTTCATATCATGGAGATTATACATTATTTGTCCTTTTGTAGCAGCTTATTTCACCTAATATAATGTCTTCCAGGTTAATCCATATCAAGGCATGAACCAGAATTTCATTACTGTTTTTTTTTTGCACAGCCAGGCACTGGGAATCAAACCTGGGTCTCTGGCATGGCAGAGAATTCTACCACTGATTCAGTGTCACATGGCCCCATTACTTTTAAATAGTGAATAAAAAAATCACTATATATATAAATTATATATATAAATCACTATATATATATATCATTTTTTGTTTATCCTTCATTGGTTAATGGACACTTGGGTTGCTTTAGACTTTTTGGCAATTATAAATAATGCTGGAGCATATATCTAGTCCAGTTAGAACAAATTGTTGCCCTTCTATGATGGATATTGTCCAGTGTAATCAGCTTGCCACTGGGTATCAGTCTGACCACCTCAGGGAATGGTGCCATATCAGGGATTGGGTGTGAGTCTGCCTCTAGCAGATTGGGCACTCAGCAGAGGCTGTAACCAAGCCAACCATGGTGAGTGGAAGTCCATATTGCTGACCACATGGACAACCTCCAACCTACCAACACAGTCACTTTGTTCATGAGCCCATTAGCTATGAAAGGAGTGGCTGGGGAAGGAGGCTGAGTGGTACCCAAGAATGGGTAATGTCATCCTCCTTATTAAAATCTTCCCTTTCTGAAATCACTTTCTGGTGAACATTTGCGTGGGTCACAAATGTCTTGATGATTTTTGTCCACTCAGAAAAGTCTACCAACATACCTCTTCTACAGACTTCTTTCTGTATCAATTTTTCAATCATATTTCTTCTAAGTCCCTGACCATAAAGCCAAATCATTGGTGAAAATCCATGAATAAGTATACAAACTATAAAAACCCATCTATGGAAATATTTCTTCTTCCAAGCAAAATGAAGAATCCATCTTCCTCAATCAACTGGTTGTAAGGTACTTCCCAAGAGGCCCTGGCTACGGGCTGGGAAAGAGAAGATAATACATCAGGAGTGGGGGCCATGTGTATTTAGACCACCTCTTCATGTAAATCACTTGTGCCTTCAAGAACTAATTGAGCCTTATCTTGTATATACCAATTCTATTTTATGATGGAGTGCTGCTGTTCATGCCAACTTTATGGGTTGGTGGGTCAGAGAATACCCAGTTCATAATAGGCAACTCAGGCCTCATGGTAACCTGATGGTCCATTGTTAAGCCTTTGGTGTCTACTAAGGCCTATCAGGTGAGAAAGCAGTATAATTATTTATTTAAGGAACTGAAAGAGCAGAACTGCCAGCCAAGAATACTTTATCTGGAAAAACTGTCCTTCGAAAATGAAGGGAAGTTTAAAACATTAACAGATAAATAGAAGCTAAGAGAGTTTGTCCACAAGAGACTTACCCTACAACAAATAATAAAAGGAGCTCTGAAGGCTAAAAGGAAAAGACAAGAGAGAAAGGCTTGGAGGAGTATGTTGAAATGAAGATTATCAATAAGAGTAAATAAAAGGGTAAAAGAGAGACCAAAGTAAAATGGCATATAAAAGCCAAAGAATAAAATAGTTGAAGTAAGTATTGCCTTTGCAACAATAGCATTGAATGTTAATGGATTAATTTCTCCAATCAAAAGACACAAATAGAATAGATAAAAAGGTATGATCAAACTATCTGTTGTCTAGAAGAGATTCACCTTAGACCCAAAGACAGAAATAGGTTGAAAGTGAAAGGTTGGAAAAAGATATCCCATGCAAACAGTAACCAAAAAGAAGCAAGGGTAGCTATATTACTATCTGAATAAATAGACTTTAAATGAAAAGCTATTGTAAAAGCCAATGACTGACATTATATATTAACAAAAGGGACCATCCATTGAAAGAAATAATCATAAACTTAACCCCACAAAGGATAGGTCAAGTCTACTTAAAATTTAGGCCTAAGAGTCATCCCCAAGAGGGCCTCTTTTGTTGCTCAGATGTGGCCTCTCTCTCCAGCCAACATGATGAGCAGTCTCACCACCCTCCCCCTCTCTGCGTGGGACATGACTCCCAGGGATGTGTACCTTCCTGGCAACGTGGGACAGAGATCCTGGAATGAGCTGAGACTCAGCATCAAGGGACTGAGAAAAACCCTAGAATGAGCTGAG
>PVIY010017119.1:0-50126 GCA_004026745.1 Myrmecophaga tridactyla
ACAATGAGACTCTGCGAATGTGAAAACCTTGTGTCTGATGCTCCTTTCAGCTACTATATCAACAAAAGAGTAGAACATATGGAATAAAAATAAATAATAGGGGGAACAAATGAAAAAATAAATTTAGTTTGAAATGCTAGTGATAAGTGAAAGCAAGGGGTAAGGGGTATGGTATGTATAATCTTTTTTTCTCTATTATCGTTTTATTTCTTTTTCTGATGTCTTTTTATTTCTTTTCCTAAATCGATGCAAATGTTCTAAGAAATTATGAATATGCAACTATGTGATAATATTAAGAATTACTGATTGTATATGTAGAATGGAATGATATATTAATGTTCTTTTGTTAAGTTTTTTAATTAATAAAAAAGTTTAAAAAAAAGAAATATGTGAGATTATATAGTGGTTTTATGAGGAAGTTTTGTTTATCTGACACTTTAATATAAAAGTGGTCTATAACTGCCTAATGTCAACAGCCCCTGATGAGTCCTAAAAGACTTATTTTAATATGACAATTGTCATATTAAAATAAGCCAGTCCTCCCCTAGGTTAGGGCGATTCAATTGAGCTGACCTCTAGTTGTGCTTAGAACAAAGGCATCTGTTTGTGGATACTTGGTTTCACAATAGCTTTTCTTCAAATTTTGAACTTTCAATCAAGCCTGTTTTTAAAGAAATAATTGTGAACTACAGAGCCAAAGTCCCAAAGTGAACGAAAAGTCTGGTTCTGAAAATTAAGCATGGTTTTGAATTTAAAAAGCTTTAAAATAGAATGAATTAGTAGCCTCTGAATTTATATTGGTTTACTTAACCCTGAGCACAATTTTGAAAGTCAAGGCAAACACTTAGAAGTAAAGAAGATGAAGATTCTGTGTTTTTCTATTAGACTCAAGGCCTTTTTTTCTTTTTTAATGTTGATCATCATAATGGGAAGAAATAGGGGAGAGAACTTGAAGAAAACTTTAAAGGTAGATAATTTTACACTGAAAAAAGAAAGAACTGGGTAGGAAAGGGGAGTTGAAAACCTAAGATGAGCAAGAGGTGCGTGGGCTGATTTATGGTGGCTAGGTTTATACAGCAATTGAAATTTTTTTCAATATAATCTCATATTATTTTTAATATTACTTTTAAAATTATATTAATTTTGCATAATTTACTGTTTAGATGATTAACATCTCTTGCCTTCATCCTTTTGAATTTTTCTCAAGAAACTGGTTTCATGGCACCTCATTTCTTTCTTACACTTTGCAACAAATTGCAGTTTCCATTTGCTTGGTTGAGTGGGTTTATGGATTACATTATCTACTTTAAACTAAACTTACTTTCACAAATGGGCAAGTGGCTGAAAAGACCACTGCAAATAAATCAAAGGTTGAGGAGAATTGTTTTACTTTTAATATACCCTCTCAGCTGCATTTTGCATTTATAAATAAGAATGATCAAATCAGATCCTAAGTTTGGCCCTCCAAAAGTTAAAATTATCAGGATTATTTGAAATACTTACATCTATTATTTTATAAATAAATGTTCTAAATATGTATTATGCTTTGAGATATTTCCTAATGATAGTATTCAGCCATTGTAATTAGCAAGACATTTAATTAAATGTTTAACTCAAACTTTAAAATTTTATATTTTTGTATGTGTTTATACTGCATGCATAATATATTAGAACATGCACTTATAAATTAAAAATGATTTACTAAGCATTTATTTATTTATTACTGCTCATAATACTCATTGAAAGTGGAATATAGAGCAAAGTGTTTGCAAGGGGCTAAGACCTCTGCTTCTAAAAAAAGGAAAAAGAAAAGAACCTGGTTGCAGGGTTCAATTCAATTTCAGTCAGTTCAGTTTCTGTATTTTTTTATCACAGATAAAATACAGGGTGCCCAAATTTGGGGAGGTCATATACATATTCCTATTTATTCATTTATTCATTTATTTTCCTGAGGTTTCATAATTACTTAAGTTCTTCTTATGGTAAAAAATGGATCCCTATCAAATAAAACAAACAAACAAACAAAATGGGTCCCTATATTAGAGAAAGCCAATTGTCAATTGTCTTTGAAGCTAGGAGTTGCATGATGGGTTGGGGGCTTTATGGATGCTAGAAGATCACGTTCTTAAAGCTAATGCATTTGTGGGTATAAACCTATTGTAGGTGGGACCTTTTGATTAGTTTATTTCAGTTGAGGCATGCCCCCACATGGGTTATATTCCTCTATCTGGAGTCCTTTATGATAGAGAAGGAAAGCAGAGAGACACACATACACAGTACAAGATATAGAAGCTGAGGGAGAAAACCACAGAAACACAAGAAACCAGAAGGTGGAAGCCACGAAACCCAGAAGAGAAGGGAGAAACTAGCAGATGTGCAGCTCTGTGCCTTGCCATGTGACAAAGAAATCCCATCTGACCAGCAGCTGACTTCAGGAAGAGATTATCTTTTTGATGATGGCTAGATTTGACCATTTGCATGGCCTCAGACTTGTAAACTTGTAAACTAATAAGTCCCCATTGTAAACGCCAGCCCATTTTGTGATAGCTGCATTTCAGCAACTTTAACAAACCAAAGTAAGTGGTCAGATGAGTGATGAGACATAAGTAGAAGTCATAGGTGGGGCTTTTGGGAAAGCATTTTAAAAGGGATCTGATTCAACTGGCTTGTTCAGATGGACTTATAATCAGAGAAACAAATTCACCATTTGAGAAATTAAAATATTTTTCTGAGAGATTTCCTTAAGAAAAAAATCAGAATATGGGATGAAAATCTAATGGCATAACTGTAAAGAAACAGAAAAGAGCTGTGGAAGGGTGAGAGTGCTGGTCAAATGATGGACTTTTCGGTGTTTGCTAGGCAGAGGGCAAGTCATCAGACTTTAGGAAATGCTTGACATTTGAAGGCCATCTTTCCACAGAGAAATTCTTTTGGATGAAGGCTGTTAGTTCTGTTTTTCAAAATATTGCATTACTTATTTTTGCTTGCTTTATCTCTTAGTGTCTGAGAGTAACATTTTGAAAATTACCCACTACAATTGTGGAGCTATCAATTTTCTCTTGTAATATGGTTATTTTTTGTTTTACATGTTTGTATAGATTCACAATTGTATTATTTTATTGGAATGAATTGTTCTTTTCCTTTTTAATACTTTTCAACTGAAATATTTTGTCTAATATCAATACTGATATACCAGCTTTCTCTGTATTAATGTTCACATGCTTTGTCTTTTTTCATCCTTTTATTTTCAGCATTTCTGTTATTGCATTAGATATTTTGCTTATACAAGGATATAACTGGATTTTGTTTAATCAATCTGAGATTCCTGACCTTTAAAAGGTAAGTATAAATATTTTTTATTCTTTAGGATTACTCAAATATTTGAACTTTTCTCTGCTATTTTATGTTTTCTCTGCAATTAATTGGGTACAAAGTAAAACCATTTGTAAACATTAGCCACTTAGTCCCTGAAGAACTATAAATTTTATGCAGATTCTTGCTTGGACAATAGTAAAAGGGAAATAGAATGTACTTGAAAATGTTCTACCTTTACTGTGCCTCAAACCCTATGTATTGGAATACAGGGCCCCTATACAATTAATACACGGCTCTTTTTTTTTTTTTCCATATAGGCAGACATTGGGAATTGAACTCTGCTCTCTGGCATGGCAGGCAAGAATTCTGCCACTGAGCCACTGTCGCACCATTCAATACAAGGCTCTTTTTAACACTTAAAACTTGATCTGTATTTTTATGAGCTTTTGATTACTTTTATTGATTCCTTTGCATTTCTATAGTCCTTAGCAGAATCAGACACTTATGTATCTTTGTATATTCTCTAACAGGCAACACAATTTCTGACATGCAAAAAATAGAATAAATATGTGTTAATTTTCTATCACAGTCAAAATTTTTTATTACAAGGAAACAGAAGAAAGGTATGTTGAGCTTGTTTATGACCAAATGTTATAGCCAAATTCAAACCAAAAATCTTCTGTTTCTTATGTCAATTCACTTATATCTCTTATTAGAATATATTGCTAGTTAGTTCCAATTAGATGAGGCAAATTTCTTATAATGGGACTAGGGTGGCTATAATCTGAAGGAATGCAACTATATCACTTTGCTACATATAAATTTGGAGGGGCAAGTACAATGAAATGCAAAGCTGAAGGTAAAAAATGGTAAGATCACCAAAGGCTCAGAAGACAAACAAGGCATTTGGATTTTTTAGAAGTATTTCCAGTCAGTAAATAAACTGTTTGATAATTTTTGGTTGTCCAAGAAAAGTACTCTAAGAGTAGATCTTTGCTAGGCTAAATCTGCATGCACAATTGTAGCAAAGAACAGAAAGCGTGGAAAAATGCTGTGGGATAATAATTAAAGTTGTTGTCAAAACAAAATGAATGCTTTCATTGCTTGAAATATGACCAAAATGCCACTGAAAGAAACTTTAAATTAGGAATACTCACCTGAAAATTTATGAAATTTGAATTGATTCATATTCCATAGAAGTCCAGGATATATTCATCCTGTACAATTACTCCTGAATAAGGCTAACTCCCTGTGCTAATGTTTTCCTCCTTCCCCTTCAGCTTTCTAGGGCAAAACTGGGAGGTTTAGACCTCACAAGAAAAGCTTCTTTCATATAATGACTTTGGCCAAAGCTGAGCCAGTATATTTTGCTTTTTGTAGAGAACAACAAGCTGTTGCCAGCATTCTAGAGTTCCCATTCTTACATGCCACTGTCCTCCATGTCCAAATTCTATCTCTCAGAGTCCAATTCAAATGATAAATCCTCTAAGGATTTTTTCCAAATATCTATTGCTGGAAATTATCATTTTTTCCAATTAAAATCATTCTTTACTATTTTCTACCTTTCATTAAGTAGGTTAAGATGTTTTCATTGTTTTGTTTTTTTCTTATTTCTGTTTTGTGTGTATGTGTGTGTGTGTGTTTTTAGCAGCATTCATTCTACATAGCTTAACAATGTAACATGGGGCCCATCTGTTACTCATATTTGCATCCTTTACATGACTAGACATATTAAAGATTTCAATGAATAATTGGTAAGTAAGTATAAGAATCAATGGATACATGATTGTGTTAGTTAGTTTGCAAGCTGCCAGAATGTGATATAACAGAAACAGAATGGCTTTTAAAAAGGGGAGTTTATTAAATTGTAAGTTTACAGTTCTAAAGTAGTAAAAATGTCCCAATTAAGGCAAGGCTATAAAAATGTCCAAGTTAAGCTATCCAGGAAAAGACACCTTAATTCAAGAAGGCCGATGATGTTCAGAATTTCTCTCATAGCTGGAAAGGCACATTGTGAAATCTGCTAGCTTTCTCTACAGGCTTCTTTAATGGTTTCCCCAGGGCTCTGTCCATTCTTGTGGCTCTAAAGCTTTTTCCAAAGTGGTTCTCTCCTAAAGGGCTCCAATAAGCAACCCCATCTTAAATGGGTGGAGACACATCTCCATGGAAACCATTTGTTCTAGTTTGCTAGCTGTCAGAAGGCAATATAATACCAGAAATGGAATGACTTTTAAAAAGACAGAATTTATTAAGTTACAAGTTTACAATTCTAGGCTATGAAAATGCCCCAACTAAAGCAAGGCTATAGAAATGCCCAATCTAAGGCATCCAGGGAAAGACACCTTGATTCAAGAGACCAATGTTTGGGGTTTCTCTCTCAACTGGGAAGGCACATGGAGTACATGATGATGTCTGCTAGCTTTCTCTCCAGGCTTCTTGTTTCATGAAGCTTCCTCCAGGGGCATTTTTCTTCTTCATCTTCAAGGTCTCTGGCTGCCTGGGCCCTGTAGTTGTCATGGTTCTCATGTGGCACTCTTATGACTCTCTCCAAAATGTTTCCTCTTTTAAGGAATTCCAGGAAACTAATCAAGACCCATCTGGAACAGGTAGAGTCACATCTTCTAATCAAAGATTCATAGCCACAATTGGGTATGTCACATCTCCATGGTGATAATCTAATCGAGCTTCCAACCTATAGTACTGAATCAGAATTAAAAGATATGGCTGTCTCCACAAGATGGATCAGGACTAAAACGTGGCTTTTCTAGGGCACATAATCCTTTAAAACGGACACAACATCTAATCAAAAGTTACTATCCACAATTGGGTGGGTCATAGCTCCATGGAAACAACAAATAGATTCTACCTGGTAATATTGAATGAGCATTAAAGGACATGGCTTTTATGGGGTATATTATAGCTTCAACCCAGCACAATGATAGAGTTGGTTTCCTGAATAATTTTGTATAGATTAAGTTGTGTGGCATTAGACTACCTGCCCTCATTCGAAATGAGGTCATTTATTCAGTATAGAGAAGCTATTTTGGGTGGCTTTGCATAACTGCCAGTGAGAAATCTAGACACATAGTGCTTGGGTAGGCATTTTCTTCTGGCATTCTCAATTTTCATAACCGTGTACTTCCTACATTCCTGTAAGAGATGAATTTCATTAAATGCATTATACTGGTTCTTCCTGCTGAGGTTTGAATTAGCACAGTTCATTTGTTTTCAAAATGTATCCAGGGGTACCCCCGCCTCTTCCCAAACTTATTGTCACAGCAATAATTATATTCAAGTCTGAGCACTATGTTTTTGAGGGCATTCTTCTCCCTTCTCAGTACTCTAAAATAACTGATCCTAACTGTAGTGCTTGATTTATGAATGCTTTCTCCTCCAGTTTGGATGGGTTAATTTTGTATCTTAAGAATTTTTGAAAATGGAATAATATCCTCAGCTTTCTTTCCCATAAAAGAGTTTATTCAATCAAACTGTATAGCAATCAAAGCAAAACATTTGCATGATGATGATTAAATGTGGAAGTTTCTCTAACTGCTTTGGTAGTACCAGTTCTGCTCAGAAAGTTCCTCTGCTCTTAGGTTGGGGGTGGGGGGATGGGGATGGCTTTCTGTGCTGTCAATCAGTGCTAGACACCTGCATCTAGAATTGTGATATAGTGAGGAGATACTGGGAGAACAAACATGTCAGTTCCTTTATCTAGTCTACGGACTTCAAAGAGTGCTGCTTCTTATTCCAGTTAAAACCCAAGCTGAAGATCAAAATGACACCAGTGGCTGTTTTCATTTTCCAATAAATAAATTTGCTACCTAAGCTTGCCATGTAACAAACTTTCCCAAAATGTAGTGACTGAAAACAACTGTTTATTGAGCTCATATATCTACAAATTTGCACTATGGATTAGCCTCAGCTGGGTGGGTTTTCTGGGCTATTGATCTGTGTATGGTCCTCTGCCAATGTATGTGTAGGGTTATCTGGGGGCTCATTGGCTTAGATTGCCTCAGCTGGGACAGTGTCTTCCTTCTCCTTGTGAGGGTCATCCTCCAGCAGGTTCGTGCTAGCTCAGACACAAAATAGTTGAAGAGTTCTGAAGGAAAGTGAAGGTGTTATGTGCAAGGCCTCTTGAGATTTAGGTTTGGAAGTGGTGTCTATGACCCCAACCCCATTCTATTCCAAAGGCTAGCCCAGACAGAAGGGTGAGGAAAGCTCCACCTCTGGATGGGAGGAGCTCAAAATCACATTGCAAAGGGTGTGAGTATGGAAAGGAGGAAGGATTGTGGTCATTATTGTCATCTACTACATTTGCCATTAGCCAGGAAGACGGAACGCATATTCTGGTCAGCACTGGGAGGACGACCTTGGCTGAGGGCAACAGCTCAGCTAATATCACATTCAAGTAAAAGATAACTTACATAGCAAAGTAAAGGGGTAAGGCACAGAGCTGATTACACATTGCTGGGGAAACAGTACAGTCAGGAAGAGTAGCAGTAGGTCAGGGAGATTTAAGAAAGGATCTTAAAGTGAGTAGCAAATATCTTTTTATCCAGGCCCACTGAATGCTTGCTATGTATTTTTGTGTTGCAGTGACCTAGATAAAACTCCCTGGATATGGGAAATTTCTCTATTGGGTATGAAAGGGAAAGTTTGTCTGTTTAAATGTAGCTATTCACAAAAGAGACCATTATTTTTGGAAAGCAGGTGTGATAATGTTTAGATGATCACAGAAATGATACACACTTCTTAACTAGAGCTGTTTTCACTGCAATCATAACTCAGGACCTCCTCTCTACTAGGCCTGTCCACAAAGCTTCAGATTTCCATCTCCATGCAACCAGTTTAGGATTCACTGTGAAATCTTTTTTTCAGAAACATGGCAAATTAGAGGTAGAAAAACATAATATCCTTACAATAATAAGCTGCATGTATTGAAGGCCAAACCATACGCCAGTTATTGTATTAATATACATACACTACTTCTAGTCCTCATAGCAACAAGGTAGGTGTTGTGCCAGTTCTAAGAGCTATGTTTTAAAGAATCAAATGAATTTGCCTGATGTACATTGTTAGTAAATAAAGTAGTAGGACTCTAGAATTTATTTCTAAGCCGTCCCTTTTTGTATAATACTATGCAACTGCAGAGTAAGCTGATTGGTAGTTTAATACAAAGCAGTAAACATGTGCCTGGTGGACTAAGTGATTTAATTGTATACCTGCTAACTTCTGTAAGAACTCACCTTGACTCAGAGATTGCCCAGTTCTCCTCCATCGTTCCAATTTCTGCTTTGCCAGAAGATTTTACTTTTAAATCCAGCGTTGTTTTGTTGTTACTGCTTTATTGAGGGAAAACAAGAAATATTTTCAAAATACAGCAGCATGCAGCTCTATGTTTATGACAGCACTGAATTAGAATATCCTTGAAACCAGACAGCGAGAAACAAAAGAGAGCCACAGCCACAGAAGCTTGAAGGCTGTCCTTTCTATCAGCGTCTTCATGTTGAAAATCTATCAAGCTTATGACTCATTCAGATAGCACTTGTTTTGTTATAAGAAATAAACTGTTGTTTTCGTCTACTGCCTTTTCCTCTATTATTATTTTGTTCAGGCAGGACACTACACTGAATTGAACCATGAAATGAATTTTATTGAGCAACATCAACAACGAAACTATTCTAGGACATCATCTGCATTTTCATCTCTGGTTATTCAATTATTTTACAGGTTTTACTTTGATAATAATGTGATATTTTTCATTTAGATTTCAAATCATAGAAGATGACAAGGGTGCGTTAAGTTGTCATAATTTAATAATAAAGGAATTGACAGCATCAGTAAAAGCAGTGGGCTTTAAAGACATCTTAAATTTTAGTTCATTCGTAATGCATGTTCTGTTAGTATTTGTTAACTGTTCTCATTTGATGCATTGTTATTACCCAAGGACTTATTTGGTGTGAAGATGGGACATTTGAATGCAGCTTGAAGCAACTGAGGGAGAAAGTGAAGCAGACATCAGAGGGAGAGAATTCCAGCAAAGAGAAAGAGGCAGAGTCAGGAGGACTCCTGGTATTCTCTGGCAACAGCAAGCTGGTCACTATGGCTGGAGCACAGTGAGTTAGGGGAAAGGAGGAGGAGAGCAGGTCAAAGAGGCAGAGGGGGCAGCAGATTATATAAACCTTCTAGGCCACTCTAATAAGTTAAACTGTTATTCACAGAGATGAAAAGACAATTTTATAGGATTTTGAGCAGAGGAGAAAATGAAATGATGTGTCTTTACTTATACAAGGATCACTTTGCCTTCTCTGTTGAGAATAGAATGTGTGTGTGTTGGGTGGGCGTGCAGAACAGTGGGTGGACAGTTAAACTGAGAGCAGAGGGACAGATTAGGAAGTCTGCTCTTTTTTTTTTTTTCTCCAAATCCATTCTCTGTCCCTCCCCAATCAGATTAATGGCATAAAGTTCTAATATTCTGCAAAATATGTTTCCCAGGCTCCCTTACTAAATGGTTTCCAGCTGAATTTGGTCAAGGAGAAGTACTGTCGTGAAACTAGAGGAAGGAAGAAGGCAGGGGCCAGTGTAATGCTGCCTTATCTCTATGAGTTTTGGGTTGTGCCTCTGGTAGCTGCTTCACATGCTCCATGGCCAAACCTACTGGGAAAGCTGTTGTGATTGCCACTTTTGTTGGGTGATTTTGGCTCTTGGGTGGCAGTCACAGTACCTCTAGGGGTAGCAGCTCCCTGTGGTAACTATAGTGTCTAGATTATTTTAACTCTACTGTTTGCCCTTTCAGATATTTTAATATTTTTGAACTAAATAGCCTTTGTTCATTCCCCAGAGTGGGTTCTATTTTTCAACTGGAGTTTGACTAATAAAGTAGGCTATTCAAAGCACCTGGGCTACTCCCCCTATGTGGGATATAACATCCAGGGGTGAAAGTCTCCCTGGCAACATGGAAGAGGACTCCCAGGGATGAATTCAGAACCGGGAATGTGGGATCAGTAATTATATCCTGACCAAATGGGAGGAAAGAAGTATAATTAAGAAAATATCAGTGGCAGAGAGAGTTCAAATAGAGTCCAGAGGCTACTCTGGAGGTTGCTCTTATGTAAGCTTCAGGTAGACATTGCTACCTATCATAACCTGCCAAACTCCAACCAGGACCATTCTAGCCAATCCTAAAGAACACCGAGGGCAATATATAATATTCCACAAGGGTTGCAGGCACTAGAATAACTTTCCAGAAACCTACAACCTCCAGATAGGTCCCTAGTCCAGATACGTCCTGAAACCTAGACCAGCCTCTGCAGAACATCAGATAGTTCCATCTCCCTACCCCATATCAATGACAGACCCTTCCAATATAAAAAATTTTGAATTGCTGTAGCCCAAACAAACCCAATGAGAGCTATGGAAAGATCAAACGTAATGGTCGAATTATTCATAGGTGATAAGATTTAACAAATGAATATGAATGCTAAATCATTAAATTGATATCTCTTTTAGTCTTGAGTATTTTAGAGCAGCTAAAAGTAAAAACCTAAAATCCTGAAATTGTAGCCCATGTTAAAGTCTGACATATGTTCTACATCTAATTATGGTGCTGTGCTTAGAAATTTGTAACTTTTTTGTATATATGATATTGTTCACAAAAAAAGAAGGAAAAACAAGTCGATTGTAGTGATAAAAAAAAGTATTTAAACCTGCTAGCCTCCTATATTCTAGAGCAGCTAGAAGGAAAAATATGATAGGTAGCCCAGGAGAAACTCTGGGATCTATCCTGCAATCACTTTTTGAACAGCGCTTTGAAAACTATTGCTTTTTTATTTCTTTGCTTTGTATATATGTTATACTATAAAAGTCAAAAAAAAATCATGTGGACTAAAGATGGTGGCTAAAGATGTTGGCTAAAGATGTTGGTAGCTACCACAGAGTAGTAGCAATGGAGATGATATGAAGTCTTAGATTCAGGGTATATTTTGTAGGTTGTCAACAAGAATTTTTTGATAGATTGTACATGTGTTGTAAGAAAAATAAGGAATCAGAGAAGACTGTGCTTTGTTTTGGGTTGTTTTTTTTTTTACTGGAGAAATTTGAAAAGATAATTACCATGGACTAAGATGAGAAAGCTGTAGGGGAAGCAAGATTCATTGGAGGAGATCAGGAGTTCAGGTTTGAACTGTATAAGCATCTGGAGTTCAGGAGAGGTCCAAATTGGAGGTATAAATTTTGAAATCAATATCTTACAGTTGTCTATTAAATCTTGTAAGAATAGATGTGATCACCAAGGAAGTAAGCATATATAAAAAAGAGAAAACCACCAAAAGTGAATGAGCACTCTATTTATCACACCTTCAATTATTCTAAGTCTTATAAATCAGTACTGTCCATTGGAATTTCTTGCAATGATGGAAATGGTCTATATCTGTACCATTTATATGGTAGCTGTATTAGTTCTTTGTTGCTGCCATAATAAATTACCTCAAATTAACAATGAATTTTTATCTTACAGGGTTGTGGTCAGAAATCTGACACCATCTCACTTAAATCAAAGTGTCAGAGGGGTTACTTTCCATCTGTGGGCTCTAGAAGAGAATCCGTTGCTTTGCCTGTTACAGCTTTCGAGGCCACCAGCATTAAAGAATACTCAGGGCTCCCTTCCTCCATATTCAAATCCAGACCAGGCCTTCTGCCATGATATCACTCTGATCTTTTCTTCCTCCCTCTTCCACTTTTAAGGACCTTAATGATACATTGGGCCCACTCAGACAATCCAGGATAATCTCCCCAGTTCAAAGTCCTTAACTTTTATGACATCTATGAAGTCTCATTTGGCCATGTTACATAGCATATCCACTCATCCTGGTGATCAGAAGTGGACATATCTGGGGGTGGGAAGCAATTATTCAGCCTCCCACTGTAGCCACTATCAGGCTATGTGGCTAGTTTTACTAGTTTGCTGGCTGCTGGAATGCAACACACCAGAGAAAGATTGGCTTTTTTTTTTTTTTACATGGGCAGGCACCAGAAAACGAACCTGGGTCCTCTGGCATGGCAGGCAAGCATTCTTGCCGCTGAGCCACCGTGGCCTGCCCGACAGATTGGCTTTTAATAAAAGGGGATTTATTTCATTAGTTCTTCAGAGGAAAGGCAGCTAACTTTCAACTGAGGTTCTTTCTTATGTGGGAAGGCACAGGGTGATCTCTGCTGGCCTTCTCTCCAGGCTTCTGGGTTCCAACAACTATCCCCAGGGTGATTCCTTTCTGCATCTCCAAAGGCCTGGGCTGAGCTGCGAGTGCTGAGATGAGGTATGCTGAGCTGCTTGGGCTGCGCTACATTGAGTCTCTCATTTAAGCATCCAGCCAATTAAATCAAACATCATTCATTGCTGCAGGCATGCCTCCTAGCCAACTGCAGATGTAATCAGCAACAGATGAGGTTCACGTACCATTGGCTCATGTCCACAGCAACAGGACTTGGTGCCTTCACCTGGCCAAGTTGACAACTGAATCTAACTACCACACTAGTGCAACTAAAGAATAGCATTTTTGCATATTTAATTTTAGGTAAATTTAAGTTGAAATTTAAATAGCCACAAGTGTAACAAGTGGCTACCCTTTTGGGTAGAACAGACTTAGAAATATAGGGGTGAAATGATGAGGGAAATGTGGAGATCAGCATTAAAGGCCCATGTGTGGTCCATGATCACAAAGTGTAAGAAAGCCTTTAGCATGGTTGTTAGTACATCTACAATTATGCCATAGAATTGTCTTGAGGCTATATTAGGAGAGGAAGATAACTACAAAGTAAGGAACAGAAAATTTTGGGATAAAAGAAGTAATGATAAGCAAATGAAAAATGTTCACTTAAATTTAAATTATTATTGAGGCTGCTGTGCTGGTTTGAATCTGTTGTGTACCCCAGAAAAGTCATGTCCTTTAATCCTCATTCAATATTGCTGGGTGGAATCTTTGATTGTTTCCATGGAGATGTGACCCACCCAATTGTGGGTGGTAACTTTTGATTAGATGGTTTCCACAGAGATGTGTCTCTACCTATTCAAGGTGGGGTTGCTTATTGGAGCCCTTTAAGAGGAAACCATTTTGGAAACGGTTTTAATGCCCACACAGCCAGAGACCTTTGGAGATGAAGAAGGAAAATTCCCCACGCGGAGCTTCATGAAACAAGAAGCTGGGAGAGAAAGCTAGCAAACATCTCCAGGTGCCCTTTCAACTGAGAGAGAAACCCTAAACTTCACTGGCCACTTTTGAGTCAAAGTAACCTCTTGTTTGTGCCTTAATTTGGACATTTGCACAGCCTTAGAACTGTAAACTTGCAACTTAAGTTTCCCTTTTTAAAAGCTGTTCTGTTTCTGGTATGTCACATTCTGGCAGCTTTCAAACTAGAACAGCTACCATCCAAAATTTTCTATATTTTTAAAGGATTCATAAATCATAAGATCTACAGTGTAATAAATCATTATAATTATAATAATATATACAATTCATATGATTCATTTTCAACATTGATGGGAAAATGGATTGAATTATTTTGTTCCAAATTTAAGATAATTAGCAGAATAGAAATAAGGTATAGAAGTTGGAATTCATTAGAAATAAAGAAGTACCAAAATTAAAGGCAGAAAAGTTTTTAAAAATGGCATTCAAAAGCATGAATAGAGAAAGGCTGTGGTCAGCGCAGACACTTCTCTTGGAAATATCCAGATAATACACATTCTGATTATTAAAGGGCAGATGGCTTCCACCCACTTCCAAAAGCTAATAAAGGAAAATTCCAGCTCAGTTCTGTCTACTGCTGAAGAGTGACTTTCAGGACCAATGGCTGAAGTATACAAGAGAAGTCAACATGTTCTGTTTGCGTGGAACTTTCCTCTAATCCATTTACTGTCTTCTATGTGCAGACCTTCTAATATAATTGGATTCAAAATTGGATGCTAGAAAGGGAGGAGTCCAAATTGACCTGCTCCCTATGTCGAGGAATAAATGAGAAATCCCTTTTGGAAGAATGGCAAATTCGAACATTAACTCTTCTCATTGTGCAATTCAGCCCCCTACTGGAGCAAAGTCTGGACTTAAATGATGAAATCCTGAGGTTCCAAGAGTATATGATCCTGGATGCTTCCACTGTTAACTCCTTCCTTGTCTTCTTCAATGACCTAAGGAGCATCCTAAGGATCTGCCACAACCCAATGGAAGGTCCTAGCGATTCACCCACATGGCCTGTATCTTAGGCATCCCCCACTTCTCCTTTGGCTGCCATTAGTGAGGTAGAAGTGGGAGAGGAAAAGTAATGAGTTATTAGGTGTCTGCAAGGAGTCTGTGACTAGAAAGGAGAAGAGCAATCCATCCTCTGAGCTTGGCTTTGAGGTCATGAGGTCATTTCCTTTGAGGAATGGAAATGAATGAGATCTACCCTAGCTCCTCGCCACAAACCAGAATTTCTGCAAGCCCTGACCTGACTGGGTGGGAATTTTCCTAGATGTTGAAATGGAAGAAATCAAGTTCTTTGATTACAGAAATGATGCCATCGTCTATACACATAGTCAACTCTCCTCTTTGGAGCCTTGTGTGTCTGTTCTTCTGAGCAGCCTGGAGAATGGGACAAACTCAGCTCTTCACATAAGATTTACAAAAGATGAAGGAGACTTCTGATCTCAAGAAACATGGGAATGACTAAGGGGGACACAGTGTCCTATAGCAGAAAGATTTGATAGATGTTGGAGACTTTGATTGAGAGGTCTTAGTAAATGGTATTAAGCTCTCTCACCTTGCCTGTAAGTGGGCAGACACAATCGTGTAACTGATGATTAGAGACAATAACTGCACATTTCTCATTTAATAATCAACACATGGGGATAATTAGATTGTAGGTTTATTAGATGTGGATGGAAACAATGTCATTTTCATTATCATATACTCTTTTATATAGAATGATACTTAGATGATACTTGAGAATTGTTCTTTGCCCATTTCAATAATTGACCTATTGTGGTTGTTAAAGATGATACAGAAATATCATTGACAACAAGGTGTCAGTGGACATAATTAGAGGATGTCAAGTTTCCATAATGTCAAAAGACCCTGAATGTCTGTGTTTAGTTGCGTAATAAGGGTTCAGAAGACCAGGTCTCTGGCCTGCCACTAGATATGGTTTGGGGTCCAAAAACTCTTATATATTCTAACTGTGAAACATAAGGACAGCAAGCTCATGCTTCAGACTACTGTGTAATTTTGATTTGGAGGAATTATCAAACATATTAACTCTTCAACATCCATCCAGCAAAAATTGTTTTCAAGGTTATTTTTTGAATTTGTTAATTTCGTAGATAGAATATTACATTTCCTTGCAATTAAATCAATAAAATGTTTACTGTTTTTCATGCTTTAAAAAAAAGCATGAGGGTGCACGGGTGGTACAGTGGTAGAATGTTTGCCTTCCATGTGGGAGACCCGGGTTCGATTCCTGGACCATACACCCAACCCCCCCAAAAAAGCATGAACAGCAGAAAACCTAACACAAGGTGGCAGCAAAAAGTTTAAACTTATGAGGGAACATAATTACTTATTAGATAAACTCCCCTATCAAAGATAAAAAGTAATATATAGATTTTTTTAATCCAGTAATTAGTTATTTTTAACAGCTTAAAACAAAATGACAGGGCAGGCCACAGTGACTCAGCAGGCAGAGTCTTAACCTGCCATGCTGGAGACCAAGGTTCAATTCCCAGTGCCTGCACATGTGCACATGCAAAAAAAAAAAAAAAAAAAGACGCACAAAGCAGAGGAATCAGTTGCTAGAAAAAGAAATTTCAACAGACGCAGGAATCATTTTTCCAGTGAATTCAATGGAGAGCACACTGCATGTGGAGCCCAAGAAAGCCCCCACAAAATTTAAGTTAAAGTGTTCCCCAACTGATAGTTGTCCAAGATGTCTGGCAGAAGCAAACATGAATCCCTTCAATTTGGTGTTTCCTTTGGGGGTCAGGTGAACAGTGTGTTGAATGCTACCTGCCCACGAGTCTTCTAAAATGAACCTGATAACTCACATGCCTTCCTCATGCACCTGGAGATTATATCTTTTTCTCTTTAAAAAAAGAAGTCACTTAGGGAAACAGACATATATATGGGCAATGGCATCTGCATCAGCTGCCAATATTAACCAAATTAGTTCTCCCTTTATAATGATGAGAGAAAATAAATGACCACCAGACATTTGCAGAAAATCAATAACATAAGAAAAATAAAATCTGATTACAACTTTTGGTCTCCAGAAGGCTGAATACATTTGAAGATTTGCTGCAGAAAATTATGATTTTTTTTAAACAACAACAAAAAACCATAAGAAATGGCAAGAAAAAAAACAAAGCCCATGCAATGAAAGGATAGTTTAATATTGTTAAGCAAAGTAAAAAATGATGTGATTTTGAGTAGTTCACAGAATTTGAGACTAAAGAATTCATATGAATTTGATCCAAAGAATATTCTTCCTTCAGTGTCATAGGAGTTATGGCATCAGACCTATTGTATTCTAGTTGCTTCAGCAGTGAACAAAGTGATAATATAAATACAGTTGTTGTTTTTGAACATTTTGATCAAACTTTAAACACAGATGAAATGAATGTACTGTTACTGTCCTTGGACATTATATTATTGAAAGTTTATACATATAAATTTGAAATGAGAAGCAAATGCAATGGTAATATCAATTATATCTTCTAGTACATAAGGGTAGCCTATAAACATGTCTAAAGTTATTGCCATGAGAAAGAATTGTTGAGGCATATTATTTAAAATTACCAAAATAAGCATGGAGAAGTTAAAAATAAAAACAAAATGTAAAAATAAAGACAATAAAAGGAGATGGTGAATAAAGTGAGTAAATACTGACCTCTCCAAGGGAGGAGAGAATAGATAATGTCTATAATTGTTAATCCAGAAAAGAGAGACATCATTATTTTATTCAGATGTGAGGGGACAACAACCAGAATAAATAGAGATGACATAAAAAGGTTGCCTCAGGGAAATGAGGTTATGGATATTATAACTGTCATAACCATGCTTTTACTTGTACTGTCATAACCATGCTTTTAAGAAAGAGGGTATGTAGAGAACATCTTTATGTAAACTTCCATCTTGAAAATTAAAAAAAATTTTTAATTTTTTGTTTTGATTTCCTCTTAAATCTAAGAGTAATTTAAAAGTAAGTGTTGATTTCAAATTAGATAAGTTTATTATTTTTTTGTAATACTTTGTTTTTTTCCTTCTCAAATTAGATTTGCTGCATTGTGCTCAGAACATATAATGCACTGCAAATCTATTTTTTTGAGAAGTTTCAGAGATTTTCTTTGTAACTGAAGAGATTTTTTTAACTCTTTCATGGAATTTCAAACAGAAAGTAGATTTTTTTTTAAGTATAAAGATTTCTGGAATGTAGCTTTATTATAGTACTGTAATACCCTGATACTATAATTCTAGGCTATGTATGATCATTTCTGAGAGTGATATGTTAAAGCCTTGATGCTTATGGCTTTATCTGTTTACCCCTCTTTGTTTATATATTTCAATGACTAGTTGTTTGGAAAACATACACTATAATTATTGGATATTTAATCAAAGTAAAACATTTACTCCAGCCATTAACGTTTTCAAGTTGAATTTTATTTTGTTGAATATTAATGCTATCAATTACAATTCATTCCATTTTAAATTGCAATATGTCTTCTTAGCCTCTTATAATTACTTTGAAATTAAAGAAAGGGAGAGAAGCACATACAGAAGGGTGGAATAAAGGCCTCCAAAAATTCACTGCTCCATTAAAGCCACCAGCACACTGGTGAAAATTGTCAAAATCAACTGCTCAGAAATCTGGAGACTAGCCAAAATCTTGCAACAACATAAGGAACTTTTATTCAAGGAAAATGGTTGAGTCTTGGGAAGAGAAATCAGCTTTGTGTTGTTTGTACTTGCCTTATTCCAACTCC
The DNA here is from genome assembly GCA_004026745.1 of Myrmecophaga tridactyla. NCBI lineage: Eukaryota > Metazoa > Chordata > Mammalia > Pilosa > Myrmecophagidae > Myrmecophaga > Myrmecophaga tridactyla. The sequence continues at coordinate 18,323 of PVIY010017119.1, forward strand.
CCTTGCACTAGCTTCATGGGAGCACTGAAAACTAACAGCCTCACCGCCATGATAGCTGTGAAACTCTGCAGCCTACCAGTCACTGGATGGAAAAGAAGAGATTTGGAGCTCCCCAAGGCCCATTCCAGAAAATTGTAACTATTTGACCTGTATGGAAGCTGCTTTAAAAATCTCAATTCTCAAGGCTTATCTTTGTTTGACCTTATTTAGAACTTCTCAATGAGACCAGCATATCCCAGAACGTGTATATGTTATTTGCAATTGTTTAATATAAAAGCTGCTGTTTTAAATAACTTCAAAAACTGAATAAAACTATGTAATTAAAGAAAAGTATAAGAATGATATCTTTCCAAATAGAGAATATCAACAAATAGAAATATTTTTTAAAAAGAATAAAGTAAAGAAATCCTGAAGTTAAAATTTTCAATAAGTGATAGGAAAAATTTACTACAGGAATTCAACAAAAAAAATTGACATGGCAGATAAAAGAAACCAATGGAATCATAATCTTCAGAATTTAGGAAAAGAAGGAAAAAACATTGAAAAAAGTGAGCAGGGCCTCAGGCACAGGTGAGACACCACTAAACATGCCAACATACACATAACAGGAGAGGAGAGATAAAAGGACAAAAAATATGTGAAGATGTAATAATAGAAATCTTTCTATATTTGATGAAAAACATTATTCTGCACATCCAAGAAGCTCAAAGAACTCCAAATAGGGTAAATGGAATGATATCAACACTTACACATTCCATAGTTAAACCGTTGAATGACAACAACAGAGAATCTTGAAGACAGCAAGAGCAGAGCCATTAGTCACATACGAGCAATGCTCGATAAGAGGAACGGCTGACTTCTCATCAGAAACCATGGAAGCCACGTACAGGATAACAGGTTCAAAGTGTTGACTGAAAAAGACTGTCAAGAAACTATTGTAGATAAATCCTAACACTCCTTCATAAGTAAGGGAAAAAATAACTCCATGGCAATCAAAATCTGAAGAACTTATTATCATTTCTATTTTATGCCATTTCAATTTTGGTTATTCTGGTTGCTGCCCTACAAGAATTTTTAAAAAGAGATAGATATAGGGCAGTGTGATGGTGGCTCAGTGGCAGAGTTCTTGCCTGCCATGCCAGAGACCCAGGTTCAATTCCCGGTGTCTGCCCATGCCAAAAAAAAAAAAAAAAAAAAAATGGAGATATGAGCCGTGAAACAAAAAACACTAGAAAATAACTCAAATTTCTATAAAGAAATAAAGAGCATGACAAAGCTCACTATATTGATAAATATATGACAGTATAAAGCATTTTTGTAACTTTTTTCTCCTCTCTGATTTAAAATACAACTGCATAAAGTAATAGCTATAAAAGTCTGTTAATAGGTTAATAACACATAAATATGAAATTTGCCTGATAATAGTACTGAGTTATATTTGGAGCAAATTTTCTGTATACTATTGATATTAGGTTGGCATTGAACTAAATTAGATTGTCTTAAGTTATGATGTTAATTGCAATTGGCAAGTCAATCACAAAGCAAATAACCCAAAAGTGGAGTAAAAGATACATAAGGGAAGGAAAGGGGTATACTAGAAAATATTTACCGAACACAAATGAAGGCAAAAATAGAGTTATTAGGGCAGGCCACGGTGGCTCAGCAGGCAGAGTTCTCGCCTGCCATGCAGGAGACCTGGGTTCAATTCCTGGTACCTCCCCATGAGAAAAAAAAATAGAACAATTGATAAAGGGATAAAAGACACAAGGTATTTAAAAAAATTTTACAAAGCAAAATGCCAGACACAAATGCGTTTACCTATAATTATGTTAAGTGTAAATGAACTAACACTCCAATGGAAAGGCAGATATTGGCAAAATGAATTGAAAAAACCCATCATCTAACTACATGCTGCTTACAAGAAACACACTTCAGTTTCAAAAACACAAATAGGATGAATATAAACAGATGTAAAATTATATATGTGCTGGTTTAAAACTTTTATGTACTCAGAAAAGCCATGTTCTTTTTTTTTATTAAGAAATCTTCACATACATACATTCCATACATGGTGTACAATAAACAGCTCACAGTATCATCACATAGTTGTATATTCATCACTATAATCATCTTTAGAACATTTGTATCACTCCAGAAAAAGGAAAAAGAAAAAAACTCATACATCCCATCCCACATATCCCTCACTCTCATCGACCACCACTATTTCAATCTACCCACTTTTTTACCCTTTATCTCCCCCTGTTATTTATTTATTTACTTTTATACTTATTTTTTACTAATCTGTCCATACCCTGGATAAAAGGAACATCAGGCACAAGGTTTTCACAATCACACAGACATCTTGTAAAAGCTATATCATTATATAATCATCTTTAAGAATCAATGCTACTGGAAAACAGTGCAACAGTTTCAGGTACTTCCATCTAGATACTCCAATACATCATAAACTAAAAAGGGATATCTATATAATGCATAAAAAGAACCTCCAGTATAATTTCTCAACTCCATTGAGATCTCTCAGCCACAGAAAGTTTATTTTGTCCCATTTCTCACTTCCCCTTTTGGTCAAAAAGGCTTTCTAAATGCCAGGCCCTGGCTCATCCCAGGATTTCTGTCCCACATAGCCAGGGAGATTTACACCTCTGGTAGTCATGTCCCATGTAAAGGAGGAGGACAGTGAGTTCAACTGCTGAGTTGGCTTAGAGAGAGAGGCCACATCTGAGCAACAAAAGAGGTTCTCTGGGGGTGACTCTAGGCATAAATGTAAGTAAGCTTAGCTTCTCCTTTGCAGAAATTACTTTCATAGGGGCAAACCCCTATGATTTGTTTGTCCCCACTGCTTGAGAGAGTATCAGGAATTCTCCAAATAGGAAGTTGAATATTTTCTTCTGTCTCCAGGGGGACTTTGCAAATACTTTTTTATTCAGTGCCTAAATTATTCTGGGTACATTGGGGGCATCAAAATGACCTGGATAAACCAACAAAATCTCAAACCCTATTCAGGATTCTATGTACTTAATGTGTTCAACTAAACTGAACATACAAGTTAAATTATGTACTGTGCTACCCAAAATATAAATTTTGCACAAATAAACATCTTTCCCTTTGATCTCAAACAGAAGTTGAAGTTTTAAATTATGGACCATATCATCTTTTACTCTGTATTCTCATTTACCTTAATCCTATCCATATCAGCTTCATTCATATTTCTAGTCAAAGTTTGGTCACTTTTAATTTTTTAAACAGTTCTTGTATGGGGTAATGTTGACTTTGATAGCTTCAGAACTCTAAATCTGAAACCCAAGTGTCACATAAATACCCAGTTTCTGGCAATGACCAGGTTATATACAAACAGGTCCCTATCATGGAATTTAGAAATGAAAGTTACAATTACAGAATAGATGTGACTGCTGTAAGAGCTTACCATCTAGGACCCTTTGCAATAGGCCCAATCTGATAACCCACGCTCTCAACTTCAATTCACCGAGTTTGTGCATTTATAGTTAGTCCATATGAGTGAAGCATGATGATATTTGTCTTTTTGCTTCTGCTATTTCATTCAACATACAGTTCTTAAGTTTCATTCACCTAGTTGCATGCCTCACAAGTTTATTCCTTCTAGCATTTCTCAGTAGTCCACTGTATTTATACACCATAGTTCCCCCTTTCTTCCCTCAGTCATTCTATCCTTAGGCCACTCTATTCATCATGAATGGAACACTGCTGCCATGAATACCAGTGTGCAAATGTTCATTCATGCCCCCACACTCAGTTCCTCCAGCTATATACCAAGCAATGGGGTTGCAGGATCATAAAAACCATGTTCTTTTCATCTTTTTTTTTTTTTAACATGGGCAAGCACAAGGAAGCAAATCTGGGTCTCTGGCATGGCAGGCAAGAACCCTGTCACCGAGCCACCATTGCCTTCCCTGTTCTTTTCATCTTATTCCAATCTTGTGAAGGAAGACCTATTGTAGAGCGGGACCTCTTGATTAGATTGTTTCCATGGAGATGTATCCTGCCTGTTCAAGATGAGTCTTAGTTAATTTACTAAGGCCTTTAAAAAAGCTCACGGAGGGAGGAAAAGCTCAGAAGCAGTATAAAAAGCAGATGGCTACACACAGATGTTTGAAGATGTAGAAGGAGGATGCCCAGGGGAAGCCAGAAAGACCTACAAGAGCTGAGAGATTCATTCTGAAACCAGAAGCTAGGAGAGGAGGACAGCAAATATTACTATGTGCCTTCTTAAGTGACAGAGGAGGCCGGATGCTGCCTGTGTTAGTTTGCAAGCTGCTGGAATGCATCATACCAGAACCAGGATGGCTTTTGAAAAGGGAAATTTTAATAAGTTACTAGTTTACAGTTTTAAGCTTATAAAATTGTCCAAACTAAAGCACCAACAAGAGGTTACCATCACTCAAGAAAGGCTGGTGGGTCTGGAATACCTCTGTCAGCTGGATTGTCATGTGGCTGGCATCTGCTAGATCCTTGCTCCTCCATTGCCTTCAGCCTCTGTTCCTGTGGGAGTTCTGCACTTTGCTTCTCCAGAGCTGGCTTTCATCTCTTGGCTTTCATTGGCTCTCTCCAGGTTCTGGCTTGCTTAACATCTCATGGTGATGTCTGCTGGGCTCCAAGCATCTCCAAACACCTGTGCCTCTGTTCTCTGAAGCAGATGTTCTCCAAGCATCTACAACTGCTCTCTCTGTTGGCTCTGAGGTTTCTATCATTTCTGGCTCTCTCCAAAATGTTTCCTCTTTTAAAGAATTCCAGTAAACTAATCAAGACTCACCAGGAACAGGTGGAGTCATATTTCCATGTAATCAAAGGTCACACCCATGTCACATCTCCATGGAGGTAACTTAATCAAAATGTGCCCAATCCTATAGTACTGAATCAGGATTAAAAGAAATGGCTGTTTCCAAAAGATTGGATTCTGGAGTACTTAATATTTTCAAACCACCTGTCCCCAAGAAGGTATCACCTTATTGGTGACTTAATTTGGATATTTCATGGCCATAGAATTGTAACTTGTAACTTTATAAATCCCCTTCATTAAAGCCAGTCCACTTCTGGTATATTGCATTCTGATAACATTAGCAAACCAAAACAATATACTATGTGAAGAGTAACCAAAAAAGAACTATTGTCTATACTAATATCAGACAAAATAGACTTTAAGATAAAAGTTGTTACTAGAGACAAAAAGGACATTTTATGATAAAAGAATCAATCTGTCAGCATATATATATAAAATATAAATAAATATGATTATATATTATGAAATATGATATCTAAAAATTATAAACATATATGCATGTAACAATAGAGCCACTGAAATATGAAGAAAAGTGGATTAAAATAAATAAATAAATTTACAAGGATAGTTGGATACATCAATACCTAGGCCACTTTCAATAATGGATATAAAGCTAGACATAAAATCAATAAGGGAATAAAACCCTTAAGCAATTAGAACTGACAGATACCTACCTATGGAACTTTCTACCCAGCAATAGCAGAGTACATATGTACTCTGTACAGCTGAAACATTCTCTATTACAGACTCTATGATATACCAGATGCTAAGCTATAAAATAAGCCTCAATAATTTTAAAAGAATTATATCATGCAAAGTGTGTTCTCTACCACAGTAGAAAGGAAGGATTAGAGAACAAATAAATGAAATATAGAATAGAAAAAGAAAAAAAGTTAAGCTGGTTCTTTAATAAGAAAAACAAAATTGACAAACTTCAGTTTGGTTCTGGTCTAAGGATAAACATACAGATTGCTGGAATAGAATTATAAGTTCAGAAACAAAACTGTACATTTCTGGCCAGTCACTTTTTAACAAGGATGCCTGAACAATTTATGAGAAAAATATTATTTTCAATAAATCTTACTGGAAAAACTGAAAATGCACATTCAAAGGAATGAACTTTGACCCTTATTCACAGTCATAAATTTGTCATCATACAACAAAAAGATAACTCAAAGCAGAGCATAGACTAAAAATAAGAGCTAAAAGTATACACCTCTTAGAAGAACATATAGGAGCAACAAACTAATCACAAGTAAAGAGATTCAATCAATCATCAAAAATCTTCCTGCAAAGAAAAGTCCAGGGCCAGAAGGATTCACTAAGGAATTTCATCAAACATTTCAAAAAGAACCAAAACCATTCCTGCTCAAACTTTTCCAAAAAATTGAGGAAAAAGGAACTCTACCTAACTCTTTTTATGAAGCTAATATTATTTTAATACCAAAAACTGGGTAAAGATGCTATGAGAAAGGAAAATTACAGACCAATCTCCCTAATGAACATAGATGCAAAAATTCTTGATAAAATATTAGCAAATCTAATCCAACAGCACATTAAAAGAATTATACACCATGATCAAGTGGGGTGTATACCAGGAATGCAAGGATGGTTCAACACAAGAAAATCAATTAATGTGATATAGCACATGAACAAATCAAAATGAAAAAAATCACCTGATCATCTCATTGATCCTAAAAAAGCATTTGAGAAAGTTCAATATCCCTTTCTGATAAAAACACTCCCAAAGATAGGAATCAAAGTAACTATCTCAATATGATAAAGGGAATATATGAAACACTGATAACCAGCATCATACTCAATGGAGAGAGGCTGAAAGCTTTCCCCCTAAGATCAGGTACAAGACAAGGATGCTCACTGTCACCATTATTATTCAGCATTGTGCTAGAAGTTCTAGCTAGAGCAATCAGGCAGGACAAAGAAATAAAAGGCATCCAAATTGGAAAGAAAGAAGTAAAACTCTCATTATTTGCAGGTGATATGATAGTATACTTGGAAATCTATACCAAAGTTACATGAGCTAATAAACAAATTCAGCAAGGCGGTAGGATTTAAAATTATGTGCAAAAATCAGTATCATTTCTATATACAAGAAATGACCTACCTGAGGAGTCAGTTAAGGGAAAAATTCTATTCAAAATAGCAACAAAAAGAATCAAGTACTTAGGAATGAACTTAGCTAGGGACATAAAAGACTTGTACACAGAAAACTACATAACATTGCTAAAAGAAATCAAAGGAGATCTAAATAGGTGGAAAGACATTCCTTGTTCATGGATAGGAAGGCTAAGTATAGTTAAGATGTCAATTCTACTCAAATTGATCTACAGATTCAAAACAGTACCAATCAAAACTCCAACAACCTACTTTGAAGATTTGGGAGAGCTAACTACCAAGTTCATCTGGAAGAGAAAGACAGCCCGAATAACTAAAAGCATCTGTGCTGGGTTGAAATGATATATGTACCCTAAAAAAGCCACATTTTAATCCAACCCCATTTTGTAAAGGTGGTTGTTTCTTCTTATCCCTATTCAGCATTGTATGTTTGAAACTGTAATTAGATCTTCTCCCTGGAGATGTAATGTAAACAAAAGTGGTTGTTAAATTGGATTAGGTGACGACATGTCTCCACCCATTTGGGTGGGTCTTGATTAGGTTCTGAAGTCCTATAAAAGAGGAAACATTTTTGGAGAATGGGAGATTCAGAGAGAGCAGAGAATGCTGCAGCACCATGAAGCAGAGAGTCCACGAGTCAGTGACCTTTGGAGACGAAGAAAGAAAATGCATCCCAGGGAGCTTCATGAAACTGGAAGCCAGGAGAGAAAGCTAGCAGGACGCCATGTTCGCCATGTGCCCTTCCAGCTTAGAGAGAAGCCCTGACTGTGTTCACCATGTGCTTCCTCACTTGAGAGAGAAACTCTGAACTTCATTGGCCTTCTTGAACCAAGGAATCTTTCCCTGGATATCTTAGATTGGACCTTTCTATAGAATTGTTTTAATTGGGACATTTTCTCGGCCTTAGAATTGTAAACTAGCAACTTATTATATTCCCCTTTTTAAAAGCCATTATGTTTCTGGTATATTGCATTCCAGCAGCTAGTAAACTAGAACAGTATCTTAAAAAAGAAGAACAAAGTGGGAGGATTACCACTCCCTGGCTTTGAAACCTATTATAAAGCCACAGTGGTCAAGACAACATGATACTGGCACAAAGACAGAAGCATTGACCAATGGAATCGAATCAAGAGTGCAGAAATAGACCACCAAATCTATGTTCAACTGATTTTTGACAACACCCCCAAATCCTCTGAACTGGGACAAAATAGTCTTTTCAATAATTGGGCATGGAAGAACTGGATATCAATAGCCAAGAGAATGAAAGAGGACCCTTATCTTACACCCTACACAAAAATTAATTCAAAGTGGGTCAAACACCTAAATATAAAAACTAGCACCATAAAGCTTCTAGAAGGAAATGTAGGGAAACATCTTCAAGACCTAGTAATAGAAGGTATCTTCCTAAACTTTACACCCAAAGCACAAGCAACAAAAGAAAAAATAGACAAATGGGAACTCCACAAAATCAAATGCTTCTGTACACCAAAAGACTTTGTCCAAAAGGTGAAGAGGCAGCCAACTCAATGGGAGAACATATTTGAAAATCACATATCAGACAAAGGTTTGATATCCTGTATACACAAAGCAATCATACAACTCAACAACAAAAGAACAGACAATCCAATCATAACGTGGACTAAAGCTATGAATAGGCATTTTTCTGAAGAGAAAATACAGATGGTTCAAAAGCAAGTGAAGAGATGCTCATTTTCACTGGCTATAAGGGAAATGCAGATCAAGACTACAATGAGATACCACCTCACAACTATAAGAATGGCTGCTAATAAATAAATAGGAAACTATAAATTTTGGAGAGATTATAGAGAAACTGGGACACTTATGCACTGTTGGTGGGAATGTATAATGGTACAACCGCTATGGAAGACTGTTTGCTGGTTCTTTAGGGAACTAAATATCGTGTTGTGCTATGACCCAACAATAGCACTACTTTGTATATAATCACAAGAGCTTAAAGCAATGACACAAACAGACATTTGCACACCGATGTTCATAGCAGCATTATTCACGATCGCCAAAAGATGGAAACAAACAAATGCCCATCAACAGACGAGTGGATCAATAAAACGTGGCATATACATACAATGGAATATTATACAGCAGAAAGATGAAATGGCATGCTGACGCACATGACAAGATGGATGATCCTTGAGGACATAAGGCTGAGTGAAATTAGCCAGACACAAAAAGATAGATACTGTATGATTCTGCTTTTATGACCATCATAAAGGTATAACCAGAGGCTTATAATGGAGAATAGGGGATTTAGAGATACATAGAAGCTAGAGATGGGTTAACTGTTAGCTAATGAGGTTGAACTCCAATGTAAGGGAATAGATAGGAATGACAGTGGTTCTCTAGTGGATCTGTAAGTAATATTACCATATTGAAGATGAACAAGATTGAAAGGGGTTATATAGACCTACATGTCTCACTGATTAACACTAGAAATGTAAATTACTTCTTGAAAGAACTACTTCAAAGCAATGATTCATGTACAAAGAGTGTTTAGGTCCAGGATACAGGCGGAAAACTGCTATTGCATGCTATGAGCTATGTTCAAAAGGAAACCATCAGCACTACCACAGCAACAGCAGAGGTAAATACTGGGGGGAGGGACAAGTACGAGGAGGTTTAGATTTCCTATTTAGCGAGGGTGTGTTTATTGGTTTTCTTCTTCTTTGAAACAATGAAATTATCTAAAATTGAGAATGTTGATGGACTGTGGATTTTGGGCCCTCTACATGTTGTCCGATGAATGCAGGTAGCTGAAGAAATCACTGACTGAGAAGTAGATAGGCAAATGAAGGTGCATACTTATGAACAAAGGTTATACTGCTACAAAAAGGAACAAAGTGGTGAGGCATGTAACGATGTAAATGAACATGTGGGACATATGGTGAGGCAAAGTAAAGCAGAAACAAAGGAATAAGAATGGTATGGTCACCTTTAGAAAATGCTTATAAGAAAAGAGGGGCCTAGACTGTAAGCTTTTAGAGCAGACACATTAAGTCTGGAGTGGTGATTATTATTTCTGGATTTTGAGAGGCTGTTTTATATATATATATATATATATAACCTGATATTAAGAGATAAGAAAAAAGCCAAACAGGTAGGAATTAAAGTAATTCATAACATAGAGGTAAGGAAGACAGTGTCTGTATTTTAGAACCACACATACTTTTTGAGATCCATGAAAGAAAGGTGTATTTGGTCAGGAACTGAAATTTTCTGTAGGGCGTAATCTAACACAACCTATCTGTATAGCTCATTTGAACAATTGAAGCTCAAGGAGCAGAATAAGAAAGAGGTCCTTTAATCCTGTATAGATTATTGTAATGCCTGGAAACATCCTAGAGTATATTAAGCAGATAATCAAAAAGTATTGGCAAATCCCTTGAGGGATGGGAAAAAAATATGAAACTATTAAACCTTACAATCAGGGAATCCCCTGACACTGTGTCAAACTTTAGGGACACCCAAATCAATACGCCAAGCCCTTGATCTTGAGGATTACTCTTATGAAGCCTATTTAGATAGCAGAGAAGGTTGGCCTACTTCTAGGTATGCCTAAAAGTTACTTCTGGAGGACCTCTGTTGTTGCTCAGATGTGGGCCCAGTCTCTCTAAGCCCAACTCTGCAAGTGAAATCATTGCCCTCCCCCCATATCAGACAGGACATACAGGGGTGAAAGTTTCCCTGGCGATGAGGGAGATGACTCCCAGGGATGAATCAGGCCCTGGCACTGTGGGATCAACAATTCCATCCTGACCAAAAGGGGGTAAAGAAGTATAATTAATCAAGTATCAGTGGTAGAGAGTTCAAATAGAGTTGAGAGGCTACTCTGGAGGTTGCTCCTATGCAAGCTTCAGTTAGATATTGCTACCTATCATAACCTGCCAAACCCCACAAAGGACCATACCAGCCAATCCTAAAGAACACCATAGCAATATATAGATTCCACAAGGTTTCTATGCACTAGAGTAACTTTCCAGAGACCTACAACCTCCAAATGGGTCCCTGGACCAGATAAGTCCTGAAACCTAGAGGGACCAGCCTCTCCAGAACATCAGATAGTTCCATCTTCCTACCCCATATTATTGCAAGCCCCTTCCAATATGAAAAAGTTAGAATGGCTATAGTCATTCTAAAGAGAGGGATTGAAAGATCAAAGTGATGGTGGAGTTATACAGAGAAGATAGGATTTAATAAATGAATATGATTGCTGAATCATTAAATTGATACCTCTTTTAGTCTCCAGTATCTTAGAGAAGCTAGAAGTAAAAACCTAAAATTGTGGAATTGTAACCCATGCGAAACTCTGAAATATGTTCTACAACTAATTGTGGTGCTGTGTTTTGAAATGTATTGCTTTTTTGTATATATGTCATTTTTTCAAAAAAGAAAAAAAGTCGATTGTAATGATAAAGTAATATTTAAGCCTTCTAGCCTCCTATATTCTGGAGCAGTTAGAAAGAAAAATCTGAGAGGATCATATGGTAGCCCATGACAAACTTTAGAATCTGTCCTGTTACTTTACATGTTTAAGAGTGCTTTGAGGGCGGCTGCCGTGGCTCAGCAGGCAGAGCTCCGACCTGGACCTGCCGTGCTGGAGGTCTGGAGTTTGGTGCCTCCTGCCCATATGCAAATTAAAAAAAAAAAGAAAAAGAGTGCTTTGAAAACTATTGTTTTTTTTCTTTCTTTGCTTTGTATGTGTTATAATATATAATAAAAAAGTTTTTAAAAAAGTAAAAATGTAATTCAGAAGAGTTGGACTCCAAATGTGAAGGAGTTTTAGAAGTGCCTTAATTTGTTTCATTTACATGTTCTTCGAAATAAATGCACAAGAATGATATACAATAAAAATCCACCTGTAAAAATAAATGAAAGGAAGAAGATAAAGAAATGAGAAGGGGAGAGAAGCAAGGATGAGCAGAAAGTGAGTACATTAGTTTATACAATGGAAAGCAAACATTTCCTTCCTCAACTTTCTCCAGCTTCAGTTCTATCTCCACTTAAAATTACCAAAATAGATTCCTGAAAGAGGCAGAAAATTTGACTACATTGATTATCATGGGAGTTACTGAAAATAAAATTAAATGACAATCTTAAAATGATAGACAAATTTTGTCAAATATTCAAGAGAAAAAATAATTCTTCTGCCATTTAAACATGTATAGACTACAAGAAAAATTGTCAATCTCCTAACTTGTTTCACAAAGTTATCCTAATTTGTATTCAGAAACTGACAAGGACACTGACTATGAGAGGAAAGACTGAGAAATACAGAAAAGCCAACCCAGAACCCTGTTATTGTGATGTTCTTTAATTAAGGAAGTACTCAACTCCAACCTTTTTGATAAGTGAAATAGTAAACACGTTTATTGTTCAATCTCCTTTTTTTACTTACTGTGTTACTTAGCATTTAGCATCCTAAATGATTGAAAATTAAAAGGATTACATCATTTTAGACATTTTAAACTGAGGAGAGAAAAGGAGTTTAACAGTAGAAGATTAAATAAGAAAATTCATATCTTATAGATGCAAAAATTAAAATACATTTAATAACTTCAGCATATGTTTCTGATTAAAAACTTTTATATAAGATAGAAATTAAATAGATTTCCTTATTCTAACACAGAATGTCTACAGAAACCTATAAAAGTTGCCATTAACAATAAATTATCAAAAGTTTTCCATCAATATCAAAATAATCATGTCGCTGATATGCTATAAAACTGTCACATCACTATGATTATTCAGCATTGTTCTGGAGGTGCTAGTCCATTCAGTCAGACCAGTGAAAGAAGAAAATGAGATATATAATTGTTGCAGAGGAACCTACAATGTTGCAGTTATTTTTAGACAACATGAGTTTTGCTGAAAAATATTTTAAGGGAAATACACAAAAATTATTACCAACAATTGAGTTAGGTGGATGACAAACAAAATATACAAAAATTATTAGTTTTCATATATGCAAGTAATAACCAGCAAGATACTATAATGAAAAAGAAAATGTTAAATTCATAATAATGCTGTGAGTATGAAATATCTGTGAGGAAATGTGTATCCTATGTAGCAGATTGAGTTAATAACCATACCACAGAAGTATATTAATAGCCATACAATAGAATATTTCTTATAAATTGCACAAGGATACAAACAATTTCCCTATTAAATAATTTAGTGACAAATAAATTACTTTAACATTCTGAAAGATAATATGACCTTGCTAATAAAAAGGAAACTGCAAATAAACCACAGCCTCCCATTCTGCCTTCACTGCCATGCTGAATGTAGTAGTTACTAGTCACATGTGGTTATTTAAATGTAAAATAATTTAAATTAAATTAATTAAACGTTCTAGTCTTTGTTTTCACTAGCCAAATTTCAAGTGCTCATATACACTAATGGTTACTATCTTAGACAGCACAAGCATAGAGTATTTCCATAATTGCAGAAAATTCCCTTAGGCAGTTTAAATGATTTAAACTGAGTATGTAGGAAATGGACACCTAGTTCACCATTGGTGGGAATGTAATTTTTATTAATAAATAAATAAATGTATATATTTTAAATATTTTTATCAGTAAATCTTAACATGTAAACATACAAACATTCTTAACATACAAACATTCCATATATGGTGTACAATCAATGGCTTATGATATCATCACATAGTTGTGTATTTATCACCATGATCGTTTTTTTAGAATATATGTATCACTCCAGAAAAAAAGAAAAAAGAAAAAACGCATACATACCCTACCCCTTACCCCTTCCTCTCATTGACAACTAGTTCTTCCATCTACCCAACTTATTTTAACCTTCATCCCCCCCCATTATTTGTTTATTTTTATCCATATTTTTTACTCATCTATCCATACCTTAGACAAAAGGAGCATCAGACACAAGATTTTCACACTCACACAGTCACATTGTGAAAGCTCTATCATTATACAATCATCTTCAAGAATCATGGCTACTGGAACACAGCTCAGCAGTTTCGGGTACTTACCTTCAGCCACTCCAAAACGCCATAAACTAAAAAGGGATATCTATATAATGCCTAAGAATAACTTCCAGGATAAAATCTCGACTCTGTTTGAAACCTCTGAACTTACTGACACTTTATTTTTTCTCATTTCTCTCTTCTCCCTTTTGACCAAGAAGATTTTCTCAATCCCATGACGCCTATCCCAGGATTTCTGTCCCATGTTGCCAGGGAGTTTTACAGCCCTGGGAGTCATGTCCCATGTAGGGGGCAGGGCAGTGAGTTCACTTGCCATGCCGGCTTAGAGAGAGAATGTGCTAAGTATATTCTTCCACCACTGTACCGATTTTACCCATATCACTGATGTTGTTTTTGGTAAACGTTACCACATAAGTTTGAGAAAGTTATGAGTATCATGCAACCTCTGTCCTCAAACATTTTCTTTTTAGATGTGAGACTCTCAACACTTGAAAAAAAAAAGCCATAAAAGAATGCCTTTATTTTTCTTAATGCAGAACTAAATAGAGTGAATTCAAATAGAATTCAGTAGGTGGCTCAATGGGAGCTATACCAAAACAGCAGCGGAATAAGTTACTCTTCCGTTCTTCGTCTTCGGTAGTGGTGAGCATTATTAGCTTTAAGCCTGATTCATCCCTTGAAGACTCAGTGTGGCCTACCCACTTATGCAGAGCTCTTCTAGTAAAAAGCCAAGGGAGCAGAAAGGATTTTGGAATAATTGTTTTCTTAGAGGAGAGCGCTACACATATATTATTTTATCTGGAACTTTAAGTTAACAGATAGAAAAAAGTGAGTTTTCATTACTAGAACTTCCAATGAGGCATTAGAAATATATATCTGATTCTCCTTTAGTATGCACAAGAAATTTCTCTTAGATGTGCAAATTTTATATCCTGTACCTTCTCACACTCACACCTTTGCATCTTAATTTGGTAATTTTAGAAGATGAGCATGCTTCTGATAAAAGTCACATGTAATATTTGTGAAGGCCTTTGTTTTGCTATATCCATAACCATGTCCATATTGTATCAATTAAATTCCTTTGGTATACTTTCCAGAAAAAAGCTATCTTTGCTTAATATCATTATGCTGATTAAAAAGACATATTATATAAAACAGTGAAATGGTTGGATATATTTCTAAGATGTCTTTCTCTTAGGCCTTTTCAGTATTTCTCTCCTAATTTGATTCACTGTCTTTCCCTCTCTCTACTCACAATTCAGATCTGCTACTGCATTAAGGTTCCCAGCTCAATGGTCCCTGAATCCAGTTCTTGCTCATGGTTTAATGTCCCCTCCAACAAAACTTAATTATCCCATATTCTATCACCTCAGGATGCTGATTTTGGCTAGTTTTCTTTTGCAAAGTAATGTGAAATATTGGAGGCAACAGAAAATCTTCTTCTGAGATGTTTATATCTAAATGCACTCATGCTACCAGTAAGACTGAAAACCTAATGGCAAAATTACAGAAGGAGATACCAGCCAAAGAGAGGGATTTCTGAGGGCCTTTAAGATGCATTACAGCAACAACCCTTATTGATCTTGAATGATATTTTGAATTGAGTATTAAAATTAGTACACTCACAACGTGTTTTATTTGTAAACGTTGAATCTTTCTGTTCATCATATTTCAACAAATGAGGGAATGGATATTAGTTACAGCTATTACAGATAGTAAGACTTAATTAACATGATATCTCAAAGGCATTTCTGTCAAAGAGAAGCAACAGAAAATTGACCTCAGAAATTCCTGATTCCAGTTACTTATTTGAACTTGTTCCCACTATCTCAAGATTATTTGCCAAAAGATGGTTTCTAAAAGTACAGCCTGAAGGGGTTTTGTGAAATTCTGCTAGTACTAAATATCACAAAGACTGTTCAGAAACAGTCAATACTTATCTCTATAAAAGGTTATAGATACAAATATAAGCAAACCCCAGAGTTAGAACACCAAAGATTGCATAGAGTCAAGAAGTCTTCTTCAAAAATATACTTGTATTTGTGTAATAGAGCCAGGCTGGGACTTGGGATCCTAATGGATTTTTGCTGGCTTAAGCACCACTTAAATTTGTCTGGCTTCCATTACATACATCATTTGTGAAAATGGGGACCAAATAATTGAATTTCTATTTCCCCTACCCCCAGAGACAGCATTGTATGAATTTAGGATCTCTTCCCTTTCACTAATTTTTTCAGCTAAACTTTTTGTTTAAAGATAATTATAGATTCCCATGCCTTTGTAAGAAGTAATAGAGACCTCTGTGCACCTTCTACCCAGTTTCCACCAGTGGTATTGTCTTGCAAATTTATAATACAGTATTGTAATCAGGATAACGACAGCAATATAATCATAATATAGAAGAACAATCTGCCTCAGATTTGATTCCTTAATATTAACCACATAGAGGTATTAACAATTTTTCGAGAGCTTACTGTATGCCAAATATTATGGTGTGTTTTATATGCTTTATTTCATTTAATTCTGATTATAAGCTATTTTAGAGAAGAGGCTCAACAGCAGATAGGGAGAGTCAGGATCAAAGTCTGTCTGACTGATAGCATGCTACCTCTGAAAATAAATTCTCAAAAATCTTTATCATTGCTTTACGTCCCATTAAGTAGCTCCAAACATATGACTTGGAGTAGATGTGCATCTGTTTCCAAAAGGAAACATTTGCTTGTGCAGCTTTACAGAGCTATAGATCTAAGAAGATTTAATACATGTCCAGGCTTAGGCACCCAGCCCATCGGCAGTTCAGTTAGGATTAAATTTGCAGACTCTGAGTTCTAGACTCCCTCCTTTCTTTTCCACCTTTACCATCACTTCATTCTCTGAGTGATAAATAATGGCAGAAGAAAGAAGCAGGGGTACTTTGAAAGGAGCCATTTATATATCCCAAAGGAAGAAAAGTAATTTTACAATCAGATCTGCTTGGATGAGTTACTTGTTAATTTTTTAAAAACACCTCTTTACATGAAAATATGAATATGAAATTGAAAATCAGGATGCTAGGACTGCCTCCTATTATCATCCTACTATCCTCATAGGAAACCAAACATCAAAGTCTTTGTCAGCTTCTGAGCCTCCAGGGCTTCTCATATCATTGGGGCCGAGTCCTTTGGAAGCACAGAAGTGGAGTAACAATTAATTTATATAATGAACATATATTGAATGCCTTCTAAGGATCAGAATTAGAACACTGGGAAACTAATGATGAACCAGAAAGATAGTGTCTGTCCCCTTTGTGGGAAAGAAAGAATTTAAACAAATAATTACGCAAATATATATACTTATATCTATATCCATTATGAAGGGAACCCAGGGGGTCATTGTGATAATGTATAAAAGGGCAGCTTAATCTGATCCAAGGGTTCAGAGAAAACCTCTTTGAGGAAATATTTAACTTGAAAATTGAAGAATATGGGGACAGCTTCTCTTTGCTAGAAAGAAGCCTTGCAGACTGAGGAATGGTTATCACCTGACTCCTTTCTCCCTCGCTTGCCTGTTGGTTAACCTGGTAATTATTGTCAATATTTATTGACTGAGTCTTTAACTGGAGCAATTAGCCTGAACCTCTGCATGCGGCCTCTCCACATGTCCTGGGCCCCTTCACAACAGGGTGGCTGGGTTCCAAGGATGAGCATCTCATGAGAGCATCTGGCAGAAGAAGTAGTACCCCTTTGATGTGCTTATCACGGAAGTCACTCAGCATCTCTCTCACTGCATCTCCTTTGTTGATGTGGCCTCAATGTCCAGTCCAATTTTAAGGGAAGACGCAGACTCTACCTCTTAGTGAGGAGTATTAATAGTCTGGAAAAGCATAAGAGACTGCAAACACTGTTCTGATCATTTTTGGAAAATGCAATCTACCGTAAACATAACTAACATAATTTAAATCTATAAAATCAAATATAGTTCAGCTGCCACCTTGAACTCTTTTAGCCAAGTTAAAAAACCTGGAAGTACATTTTGGTACCATAGATGCCAAGCACAAATTTTAATAGTAGGCTTTATATTCAATAAGATTTCACATACATGTGTGCTTTTGAGGTCTTAATTTTTATTTCTTTGCTCAACCATGTATCAAATATCAATTATATTTAGATCTCCAGGAATTAAGGAAGCAGAAGATTTACAAAAAAAAGTTATTAAGCATTAACTGTCCTCTACTCTCTGATGCCCTGATGAGAAATATACAGTCAATTCTCTTCATTAGTTGTGGTTATGCTCCATAAAGTTGTTGGGAACAACTGAATTAGTGAGTACTGAAACACTGACCCTAGAAGAAACAGAGGATTAGCTTTCTGTGAGTCTTTGATCATAATATTTTCATCACCTGATCAATACAGAACCTTATTTTTTGCATGTTTCTATTTAGAGATGCCTTATTTAATATATATTGCTGATTCATTAACACTGAATTCACAATCAACAGCACTATAATTCATGCCTGAACAAAGCTTATTTAATACATGATTTCCTCTGAAAGGTTTATCACTGTCTTCTTGTACTTGACAACAGCAGATAGCACTTCAGTACAATACTTGGAGCCATCTCAAACAGTAAACCCCCCCCCCAAAAGCACAAAGATGTGTAAAACATGGCATTACAAATACAACAAAAAGACACTTGTTTACAGTATGAGAGCTTGAACAAGAAGGCAGAGTGTTGTCTTCTAAATGAATTGCTCCATTCACATTAACCTATGCTCCCTTTTTTCTCTTTTGGTTACCCCATCTGCCACTTCTTTTATTCCTGGCTAAGCAAATATATTATGACTGCAGCAAATATATTCAGGATGCTGTACAGAGAGATTCCTGAGGAAGATGGGTATAAACAAATTGAAATGAGAAACACAGTGCACCATGGTTAATGGTTAGTGGTTGGGGGCACAGGCTCTGAAGTCAACCACCTGAGTTTGAAATCAAACTCCACAATCTACTATTTGTCTCTCTGTGCCTAGAGCTCTCATTCTTCCCAAAGCATCTGATTGGTTAGATTCATTATAATCCAACATGACCTGTGCATTTCTGCTTAGACAGTTACTTTAGCTCCAAGGCCAATCAGTTAAGGCCTGTTTGCTTTGGTCACAATGACACCAGACAGAATCATTTCTTCTTAAAAGGGGTCTGTGAGCCTGGCAGCCTTCTAGTTTCAGAAATTCTCTTTGAAAACATGTAAGTTCAGGCAGAAAGGAACCCCTGAGTTCATGTCCATCTCAGAGCAGATGGGGAGTGCCTCTCACTACTGCCCTTGCCACCACTGTCAGTCATCAACCATTTAAAAATCGCCACTTTCAGGGCAGGCCATGGTGGCTCAGCAGGCAAGAATGCTTGCCTGACATGCCGGAGGACCTTGGTTCGATTCCCGGTGCCTGCCCATGTAAATAAATAAATCACCACTTTCCATACTACAACTGTTATTGCTTGACCTATCCTTCCAGGGACAGTTAATCCTGAGTTGACCAAGTTCCTATCATTCACTGACATGCAACTCTCCTTGAGACTCAAGGTCAACTTGTCTCATATCCTTATTTTCCTCAACCATCACCCAATTGTAGATTCTTGGGTTAACTGGTACTTTGTCTTATCTTCATATAAATACCACTTTATGCTTTTGTTCCTTGACCCATCTTCTCTCTCTACGCTCCCTCCTAAACTCCTTCCTTGAGTCCCCCATTCTTTGACTATTGTACTTCATAGTTCATCAAACTATTTACAAAATATTTTGTAAGCCTCTGGTTTTAAATGAAATCTCTTTCTCCTTTGAAGACCCTGATTAAACTTTTGCTCTTTCAAACAAAGCTGCATATTTTCCCATATCCCATCTTTCTCAGGTTAAAAGACAGTATCTGAACAATTTGTGTTCTTTCCTTTCACTTTAAGACTTATTCTCGTGCCCATTTATAAAATTTCATGGTCCTTCATGGCTCATAACAATCAGCTCTACCACCTCCATCTCTATCAGGGTTAAGGAGCAGCCTAAGAACTGTTTTTCAAATGATGTTCAATTCCTTATTGCAGATGGCATGGTCTTGATCTAGAACCCCTAGGATTTACACTATGATTCTACAGGGGATTGCCTGAAATTCCATCTGGCATTGTTCCCACCACAAATAATGGGTCATACATAAATACCAGATTTGTATCAGAGAACAGAACCATTTACTCACAGAGCATCTTAACAGTGCCACAACTCCGCATGGAGCAGCACAATGAGGGATTGTTCTAGTTTGCTAGCTGCCAGAAAGCAATATACCAGAAACAGAATGGCTTTAAAAAGGGGAATTTAATAAGTTGCTAGTTTACAGTTCTAAAGCCGAGAAAATGTCCTAATTAAAGCAAGTCTATAGACATGTCCTATCAAAGGCATCCAGGGAAGGATACCTTGGTTCAAGAAGACTGAAGAAGTTCAGGGTCTCGCTCTATCAAGTGGAAGGGCACATGGCAAGCAAGGCATCATCTGCTAGCTTTCTCTCCTGGCTTCCTGTTTCATGAAGCTCCCCAGGAGGCATTTTCCTTCTTCATCTCCAAAGATCGCTGGCTAGTGGGCTGTCTGCTTCTCGTGGCTATGTCATTCTTCTTTGGCTCTCTCTGAATCACTCCCTTTCTCCAAAATGTTTCCTCTTTTATAGGACTCCAGAAACTAATCAAGACCCACCCAAATGGGTGGAGACATGCCTCCACCTAATCCAGTTTAACAACCACTCTTGATTAAATCTCATCTCCAGGGAGGGAGATGATTTAATTACAGTTTCAAACAGACAGCGCTGAATAGGGATTAGAAGAAGCAGTTGCCTTTACAAAATGGGATTAGGATTAAAACATGGTTTTTCTAGGGTACATACATCATTTCAAACCAGCACAGGGATAGATACTACCTGTGCATGCCGTGGTTTCACCACGGGAGGTGAACCCCCAAATTATGAGAGTCAGAGTTTATACAGGGCAGTTGGCACATCTACCCATCCTCTTTGGGAGAGACCTTTGCTATGGAGTATAAACAATCTACTTCAAGGAGAAGAAGGGAAGTTCTCTAGTTTAAATAAACGGCTGCAGGGAAAACTTATCCTTAGATATCTATGCAGTCATTGTTTATTTTGAAAGTCTGAACCACGAAGAAACATGAAAATAGTTGTTTCACAGTACTATGAAACAACCACCAGCTGGTAGAACTTCTTTTGTTGCAGCCTGAATCTGCTGCAGGATGCTCTCCTAGTCTGCATCCCACTCAAATTTGGCAACATTTCACGCCATCCATTAAAGGTCAGAACTTCTCAAGGGTAAAATATTCTGCCCCACAGATCTGAAGATGCTTTCTTTTTAGTGGGGGGAATATGAGATGCAATAATTTCTCATTTATCTTGAAGGGGATGTCTGTCCAGCATGGCCCAGATGAATGAGCTGCTCAAAACTTTACTAATGCAGTGAGCTCCTGATTTTTTATGGAATTTTTCTACCATCCTTGGAATTCATGCAGTTAACCAAAACGTTTAATGAATTAGCTATTTCTTATTCTTTTGGTCTCGGTTCATGATTTTATCTATAATATGAACTAATATGATATTCTGTAAATGTTCAGACAGTCCAAATCTCTTCAGAATATATTACAAGGGATGGCATAGAGTTAATGTATCCCTGGGACATATGTTATAAAACTATATTATTGTCTGTCCCAAGTGACTGAAAACTGTTTCTGATCCTCCTTCTTAAGAGGAATGGAAGTGAAAACATTTGTCAGATTGATGGGCACATACAATGGATCTGAGTCTATATTAATCATTACAACTAGCACAGCAAACAGAATTAATCTGGCTTCATCTAGTGGGTTAATTAGGGATATAATGGAAACCACCACCCCTGCATGCTCTAAGCATTTAACAGCGGCATTAATTTCTGCAATTCTCTCCAAGTTGCAATATTGCTTTTGATTTACTAACTTGGCCCGTGGGTAAGAAGATGGTGACAGTTTCAGAGGCCTCCAGATGAACTTCCCCACTACAATATATTTTAAGGAACAAATGTGAGTGTTCCAATAATAACCTTGCATATCCAAACCAATTGTATATTCAGATACAGAGACAAGAGAAATAATCCCAGTTGGCACTGGGGACCTACTGTACTCAGTGTGACAACCTGGACCAATATTCCATATATTATGTGTTTCACATCCCTGAGCAACAAGATCAACTTAGATTCAGTATCCCTCTTTTTGCATTCTTCTCTTAGTGTATGGTTTCTTGAGTAAATGGCTATTACATCCCTTTGAGGAAACTCGGGGGGAATCATTTCCTACATATGTACCTGTTTGCATGACTTCTGGAATCTTTTCTCCTGCGGATCCAGGTTCTCCTTCTGTCAGTGTATTTCAGATCTACATACAGGCTCAGGTCTGGAAATTGGGCAAACTTTTGAAATGTTTCTTTTGTTTGTTTGTTTGGTTGTTTGACCCAGGGCACTCAGCTTCCTGGTCTTCTTTTCTTGATTTCTTTTGATTATAAGATTGAGCAATACTCTTATTGGTTACCCAGCTTTCTTGCCCCTAAGGAAGCTATATTTTATTAACCATTGTATTGGTGTCCTGTGGACTCCTGCTCCCCCTCCAATTTT
This sequence comes from Myrmecophaga tridactyla, assembly GCA_004026745.1. Classification (NCBI taxonomy): domain Eukaryota; kingdom Metazoa; phylum Chordata; class Mammalia; order Pilosa; family Myrmecophagidae; genus Myrmecophaga; species Myrmecophaga tridactyla. Next base: position 40,944 of record PVIY010017119.1, read on the forward strand.
GCTGTACATTACATTAATTGCAACCTCCTTTCTTCTGTCAGTTACGTGCCACCAGCTGGTACTCTGGGATTCTGTAATTCCCATTATTGTTATTGAGCTCAGATCTGTAACATCACCCACTGTTTGTCGTTGCCTCCAGAGAACTGCCACTACTGGGCTTTTCAATGATGTTGGGGCCATTCTCTATAAAGCTTGATTTATTGCTTTGACAAAATTAGTGTCCCCCAAGTCCACCTTTGGTACATGGTTAGCTAGTAGATTTTCTGACCTTACACAGGTATCCATTCTACCAAGCCTACCAAACATGACATCTACTAACTGCCACTGTTGTTTTTCCATTTCTGTTTCACATACTGCAGGTCACTGCTGCCTCCAAGCATCCTAGTGCCATCCAAGCAGCATGTTAGCACTGCCTCCTGGGAACTTTGCCAGGTTATTAAATTCTGCATGATGGGAGAATGCTCCTATATCAATAAGTTCATCATGATCCAGCCTTCTGTACCACACATGCAACACTCACGCTGTGATCTAGCACCTGCAGTATCCATTCCCATACATCATTTTCTGCTTCTGTGGGCACATGTTGATTAGGTCTTGCGATATTTTGGGATACAGTCTATTTCCTCTTTTCCTATCTGAGTACCCCACTGGCCAGCTTGATTATTGGTCACATGGCTGGGAGGGGAAATAGGACTAGATTCTTAAGGGAAAGCAAGTCAGAGGCTGCATTATCCTTAAGCAAGGGGAAACCGATAACCTCTTGTAGGGATGAATAGGAACTTTCTGTAGACCCAGAAAATTCAAGGGGAAATGGGGCTTCAAGCTGTTTTATGCACATGACTGTATCCCATGTCTCAGGCCTTTCCAATTAGCCTTGTCTTGCTGCAGTTGAGACTTGAACCTTCTCTGGAGCTTTGCTACTTACCCTGAACCTAGGCTTTGTTGGTCCTAAAGCTGTAAAAGATAAGAGTTCCTTTATTTGCGTTAAAGGAGGAGCTCAGACTTTCACAATTTGCTTTTGATTGGGGATTAATTACCCTCTGCCTATCAGTGTCTTTCTCCAATGCATCAATTACACTCAGCAGGAGCCATCTGATTCCATTGTCTTTATAATTAGTACTTTCACTGAACTCCTTAGAAGCCATGCTATACCAGCCTGCACATTTCCCTTTTCTGGAGCTTCTTCCCATTTCAACTGTTGAAAGTTTAATAACCATAACTTGTATCAAACTTCATTCTACCATTTTTTTTTTGATGCCTGTCTTTCCCAATAGTCAAAATTTAGACTCAGTTCCAAGCTTTCAGTTCAGTGTCTGGTACAGCATATGTACTCCATTTATTAAATATGTAAATATTAGATTTCTTTTAGTGTCTATAAGATGATTTTCATGAAACCCAGAAACTGTTCTTTTTTTTTTTAATATAGTATGAATGGAACGAGGCTAATTCCAACTGCTAGTACATTGGAATTAATTATTATCTACTGGCATGCATCTGATTCACCTTAAGGCAAAATTGCCTCTAACCCAATGGTTATCAGTGACTAAAAACCGACCTGGTAAGGAAAACTAAATATGTAGGGTTATTATCTATATCACTCCAGGCCATATCCCTTTATTCAAGCTGGTTAGAAATAAACACTAGGATTCTGGAGAGCTGCCTCTCTACAGATGATGCAGTAAACTCCAGTCAGAGCTCTAGGTTAATTCTAGACTCAACCGTGTAAACACTAGTTGCAGCATCCATGGGGAAGCTATCCTCTTTACATTATCTATAGCTCCTATTAAATATATAAATCTCCTATTAAAACTGATTTGATTGTAGCCCGCAATGTATACCAGCAAAATCTGGTAATACTGCCTTAACCAAATAGCATAAGGGAATCAGTGACAGTCTTTATAACCTCCCTTATCTCGACACAGAAACCTCAGCCTCTCATTCCCAGTGCCATTCCTTTCAAAGCCACATGCATGCTCTCACAGATGGAATGCCATTCTAGCTTGTTTGTGTCCTTGAGGGTGAAGGCCAAGAGTTCCAAGTATAACTGATTAACTTCTTCCCTAAATGAAAGCACAAGATAGATGAAGCTTTATGGATCAACGCTGGTGTTTCCATGCATGTCATTTGTCATGTGCAGAGTAGCAAGGCTTTCATCTGCTTGCAGACACCCATGTTTGGTTCCTGCCTTCCCGTGCACTGCTGGTATCTGGCCCTGAATCTAACAGCATTGCTGAATGTACAAAGGAGTCTTGTGTTTTTTGTCACTTCTGTTCTTGCTTGAGTCCCACTGATGGTGCTGCAGCCAGCAATCAGTGGCTCAGACAATGAGAGCCTATCGCTTCATCTTGCAATTTCCTGCTTTCCGCTCTCCACTTCCATGATTCAACAAAGGGAATTCATTAAAAGAGCTAAGTTCTTGGTTATTATCAGAAGGGCAAAAGGCAAATTTAGCTTCTTTTGACCATAGAAATGCTTCACAACAGCAACCGAAGCTGACTATAAAGAATCACCCACAGTTTCTGCAGCCACCATGTTGTCATTCAACAATATGGACAGAAGAGTCATAATGCTGTTGATACTTAAAAATCAAAGACAGATTATGTAATTATTTGATATACTCAGCATTTCCTTTTTTTTTTTTTTCTTCTTCATTTATATGGCACTTATATAGTCCCTGATTTTCTTGGTAAGTGCATTACTTTGTTAAGCTGCCAGAAAGCAATATACCAGAAATGGAATCACTTTTAAAAAGGAAATTTAATAAGTTAAAAATTTACAGTTCCCCCCCATAAATATGACCAAACTAAGGCATCCAGAGAAAGATACCTTGACTCAAGGAAAGCTGATCTGGGAAGACATGTGGCTGGCATCTGCTGGTCATTGTTTCTGGTTCATTTTTCTCGCTTCTGATGCCAGTGGTTTCCTCTCTAAGTGACCTTGTGCCTTCACTTAGCTCCTCTGGGACACAACCCTGGGTTCCAGCCTGCTTAGTATCTCATGGGAAGGCACATGGTGACATCTGCTGGGCCCTGCATTTCCAAATGTCTTGGTCTCGTATTAGCTCTGAAGCAATTGGTCGCCAAGCATCTGCATCTGAGGATTCTCCAAAATGTGACCCCTTTTAAAGAACTCTAGTAAATTAATCAAGATCCACCTTGAATGGGTATGAGTCACATCTCCATCTACTGAAAAGATCACACCCACCTGTGGACATGTCACCTCTCCATGGAGATAACTTAATCCAAAGTTTCTGTCCTACAATAATGAATCAGGATTAAAAAAAATGGCTGCCCACACAAGATTGGATTAGGATTAAACACAGCTTTTCTGGATACATAATACTTTCAAACTGGCAGAGTAAGATCTGTATATTAAAGACAAAAAGACTGATAATGATCATCAGTTTCCTGGAGAGCTGGTAAAAGAAAGTTCTTTACTGACTGCATCAAACAATGACCTAGCTGAGGAGTCAGTTATGGAAAAAATTCCATTCAAATTATAAACTAAAGGAATCAAATACTTAGGAAGAAACCTAACTAGGGACATAAAGGACTTGTACACAGAAAATTATATAACATTGCTAAAGAAATCAAAGAAGGTCTAAATAGGTGGAAAATATTCCATGCTCATGGATAGGAGGCTAAATATAGTTAAGATGTCAGTTCTACCCAAAATGATCTACAGATTCAACACAGTACCAATCAAAATTCCAACAACCTACTTTGAAGATTTGGGAAAGCTAACTACCAAATTAATCTGGAAGGGAAAGAGACTCAGGATAGCTAAAAGCATCCTAAAAAGGAAGAACAAAATGGGAGAATTAATATTCCCAGACTTTAAAACCTACTATAAAGCCACAGTGGTCAAAACAACATGGTACTGGCACAAAGATGGAAGCATTGAGCTATGGAATTGAATTGAGAATGCAGAAATAGACCACCAAACCTATAGTCAACTGATATTTCATCAGGCCTCCAAATCCTCTGAAGTGGAACAAAATAGTCTTTTCAATAATTAGGCATGGAAGAACTGTATATCAATAGCCAAGAGAATGAAAGAGGACCCCTATCTTACACCCCACACAAAAATTAACTCAAAGTGGATCAAACACCTAGATATAAGAACTAGTACCATAAAACTTCTAGAAGGAAATGTAGGGAAACATCTTCAAGACCTAGTAATAGGTGGTAGCTAAATGGGAACTCCACAAAATTTAATGCTTCTGTACCCCAAAAGACTGTTCAAAAGCTGGAGAGGCAGCCAACTCAATGGGAGAACATATTTAGAAATCACATATCAGACAAAGGTCTGATTTCCTGTATATACAAAAAAATCATACAACTCAACAACAAAAGAACAAACAATCCAATTATAAAATGGGCTAAAAATATGAATAGGCATTTTTCTGAAGAGCAAATATAGATGGCTCAAAAGAAAGTGAAGAGATGCTCATTTTCACTGGCTATAAGGGAAATGCAGATCAAGACTACAATGAGATACCACCTCACACCTATAAGAATGGCTGCTTTTAAACATACAGGAAACTATAAATGTTGGGGAGATTGTGGAGAAACTGGAACACTTATGCACTGTTGGTGGGACTGTAAAATGGTGCAGCCACTATAGAAGACTGTTTGGCGGTTCCTTAAGGAACCAAATATTGAGTTGCTCTATTACCCATTAACAGCACTACTTGGTATATACCCAGAAGAGCTTAAAGCAATGACACAAACAGACATTTGCACACCGATGTTCATAGCAGCATTATTCACAATTGCCAAAAGAGGGAAACAAACCAAATGCCCATCAACAGACTAGTGGTTCAACAAAATGTGATATATGCATGTGATGGAAATTATGCAGCAGTAAGATAAAATAACTTCCTGATGCACATGACAAGATGGATGATCCTTGAGGACATAATGCTGAGTGAAGTTAACCGGACACAAAAGGAAAGATACCGTATGATTCACCTCATATGACCAGCATAAAGGTATAATCAGAGGCTTATAACACAGAAGATAGGGGGCTTAGATTACACAGAAGCTAGAGATGGGTGAACCATTAGCTAATGAGGTTGAACTCCAGTGTAAAAGAATGGATGGGAGCAAAGATGATTCTCTAGTGGGTCTGTAAGTAATATCACCATACTGAAGATGAACAAGATTGAAAAGGGTTGTCTAGACCTATGTGTCCCACTGACTCACACTTGAAGTATGAATGAGTTCTTGTAGAGATTACTTCACTGATATGATTCTTGTTTAAACAGTGTTTAAGTCCAGGGTACAGGGGAAAACTGCTATTGCATGCTATGGGCTATATTCAAAAGGAAACCATCAGCACTACCACAGCAACAGCAGAGGTAAATAATGGGGTGAGGGACAAGAGTTAAGAGGAGGTTTAGATTTCCTATTTGGAGAGGGTGTGTTTATTGGTTTTCTGTCTCTTGGAAACAATGAAATTATCTAAAATTGAGAATGTTGATGGACTATGGACTTTGGGCCTTCTACACGATGCCCACTGAATGCAGGTGGCTGAAGGATGCAGTGACTGAGAAGTAGATTGGCAAATGATGGTGTATACTTATGAATGAAAATTGTGCTACTACAAAAAGGAATAAAGTTGTGAGGCATGCAATGATGTGAATGAACATGTGGGACATTTGGTGAGACAAAATAAGCCAGAAACAGAAGAACAAGAATAGTATGGTCACCTTTAGAAACTGCTGATAAGAAAACAGGGGCCTAGATTTTAGAACAGACACATTAAGTCCGGAGTGGTGATTAATATTTCTGGATTTTGAGAGGCTGTTTTATATATATAATTTGATATTTAGAGATAAGAACGAAGCCGAGCAGGTTGGTGTTAAAGAAATTTAGAATATAGGGGTAAGGAATACAGTGTCTGTATTTTAGAACTACACATACTCTCTGAGACCAATGGAAGAAAGGTTTTTTTGGTCTGGAACTGAAATTTTCTGGGATGTATGATCTAACTCAACCTATCTGTATAGCTCATTTGAATAATCGAAACACAGGAAGCATAGAATAAGAAAGAGGTCTTTTAATCCTGTATAGATTACTGTAATGCCTGGAAACATCTTAGAGTATTTTAAGCAGATAATCAAAAAGTATTGGCAAAGTCTCCTGAGGGAGGGAAGAACAAAGATGGCACTATTAAGCCTTACCATAAGGGAATCTCCTTACCATAAGGGAGTCAAAATTTAAGAATACACAAATCAATAGACCATGTCCTTGATCATGAGGATTACTCTTGTGAAGCTTATGTAGGTAGCAGAGAAGCTTAGACTACCTATAGGTATGCCTAAGAGTTATTTCTGGGGGACCTCTGTTGTTGCTCAGATGTGGCCTCACTCTAATCCCAACTCTGCAAGTTGCCCTCCCCCCAAAGTGGGACATGACATCCAGGGTGAAAGTCACCCTGGGGACGTGGGATATGACTCCTAGGGATGAAACCAGACATGGCACCACGGGCCAACAATTATATCCTGACCAAAAGTGGGGTGAAGAAGTATAATTAATAAAGTATCAGTGGCAGAGAGAGTTCAAATGGAGCAACTCTGGAGGTTGCTCTTATGCAAGCTTCAGGTAGACATTGCTACCTATCATAACCTGCCAACCCCTAACCAGGACCATTCCACCCAAGGCTAAAGAGCACCTAGGGCAATATGTAGTATTCCACAAGGATTCCATGCACTAAAGTAACTTTCCAGAAACCTACAATCTCCAGATAGGTCCAGATAAGTCCTGAAACTTAGCCCAGCCTCTCCAGAACATCAGATGGTTCCATCTCCCTACCCCATATTTGTGATAAACCCTTCCAATATCAGAAATTTAGAAATGCCATAGCCCAAACAACCCCAAAGAGAGGCATGGAAAGATCAAAGGTGATGGTGGAATTATACATAGAAGATAGGACTTAACAAATGAATATGAATGCTGAATCATTAAGTTGATATCTCTTTCAGTCTCTAGTGTTTTAGAACAGCTGGTAGTAAAAACCTAAAATTGTGAAATTGTAACCCTGTCAAAGTCTGAAATATGTTCTACAACTGATTGTGGTGCTATGCTTGGAAATTTGTAGGTTTTTTGTATATATGCTATTGTTCACAGAAAAAAGAAGGAAAAAAATTGATTGTGATGATAAAAAAGTATTTACGCTCTCTAGCCTCCTATATTCTGAATCAAATTGAAGGAAAAATATGAGAGCATCTAATGTTAGTCCATGACCAACTCTTGGATCTGTCCTGGCATCACTTGTCGAAGAGTGCTTTGAAAACTATTGCTTTTTTTATTTCTTTGCTTTGTATATATGTCATACTATACAATAAAAAATGTTTAAAAAAATTTAATTCAAGGAACTATCACACATTTTTCTTCTAGGTTGTAAGAAATAGCTCTTGGGTATCTGTCTAGCTGACAATAGTTCTCCCTTCTCCAGAAACTGCTCCTGGAACAGAGGTATTGGCTGCACCAGACACCAGTGTGCTTTTTTTGTTTGGATAGGCAGGCACTGGGAATTGAACCCGGGTCTCAGGCATGGCAGGTAAGAATTCTGCCACTGATCCACCTTCGCACTGCCCATCAGTGTGTTTTATGGTCTGCTTCAACCACCACAGTTGATTGGTTCAGAGGTGGACACCTCATTTAAGCCATAGCAATCAGATGACCACAGGAATTTAGAAAGTTGAGCTGAAAGATACAGATACTGGTTGCTTTTGGTAGCTGAGTTTTATTAATGGCAGTGGCCCTGAAGTCTGTGAACTCCTGCTTCTGGAATCTGCTCTGATACATGCTTCATGTGAGACTGGGCTGTTCAGCTCCAGCTTAGCTACTGTGAGATGTGCCAGCATCATGCTAAGACTGGGTTTATTTGTCTAATCTAGCTCCAGGTGGTGTCTGTCACTTGCAACTAAATGAAACTTAACTAATACTTTAGGTTTATTTTTACCATGTATACATATATTTCATATTACAAAAATTAATGCTACTTTACATATCTCCTGCCTTACATACATATTTACTGGTTGTGCTGGTTTGGAGCTATTATGTACTCTAGAAAAGTCATGTTCTTTTAATCCATTCTTGTGAGTGCAGACCTATTGTGGGTGGGACCTTCTGATTAGGTAGTTTCAATTGAGATGTGACCTAGTCCACTCAAGGCTGGTCTTAATTCTCTTTACTGGAGTCCTTTATGAGGATAAAAGAGAGAGCAGAGAGGACAAGCTTAGAGAGAAACACTCCGTAGATGATAAGAGAGCAATGGAACCCAGGAACTAAGGACTAGCAAATGTTGTCATGTGACAGAGGAACCCCAGATGTCAGCAGCCTTTCCTTAGAGAAAGCATTTCCTTCTTGATACCTTAACAGGGACATTTTCATGACTTCAGAACTGAAAATTTGTAAAGTAATAAACCCCCAATTGTAAAAAGCAAATCCATTTCTAGTATATTGCATTCCAACAGCTTTAGTGAGCTGAAACACTGAGAAATGTATGATGAGTATTTTTCTCTAAGAATTTGTACTCAAAGTAGAATGTTTGGAGAGAGAACCAGCCAACATGATGAGCAGTCTCACCACCCTCCCCCTCTCTGCGTGGGACATGACTCCCAGGGGTGTGGACCTTCCTGGTAACGTGGGACAGAGATCCTGGAATGAGCTGAGACTCAGCATCAAGGGACTGAGAAAAACCCTAGAACGAGCTGAGAATTAACATCAAGGGATTGAGAGAATCTTCCCGACCAAAGGGGGAAGAGTAAAATGAGACTAAGTGTCAATGGCTGAGAGATTCCAAACAGAGTCGAGAGGTTATCCTGGAGGTTATTCTTATGCATTAAGTAGATATCATCTTGTTGTTCAAGATGTAGCAGAGAGGCTGGAGGGAACTGCCTGAAAATGTAGAGCTGTGATCCAGTAGCCATGTTTCTTGATGATGATTGAACAATGATATAGCTTTCACAATGAGACTCTGTGAATGTGAAAACCTTGTGTCTGATGCTCCTTTTAGCTACTAAATCAACAGAAGAGTACAACATATGGAATAAAAATAAATAATAGGGGGAACAAATGTTAAAATAAATTCAGCTTGAAATGCTAGTGGTAAATAAAAGTGACGGGTAAGGGGTATGGTATGTATAATCTTTTTTCTCTATTATCATTTTAT